>JAUPTC010001202.1:0-27489 GCA_030762895.1 Sophora flavescens
GTGCATGACCTGGCTCGGTGTGGTGCACCGGATTCCTGATCTGGCTCGGTGTGGTGCACCAGAATCCTGACATGGCTCGGTCTGGTGCACAAGATTCATGATCTGGCTCGGTGTGGTGCACCGGATTCCTGACCTGGCTCGGTCTGGTGCACCCGATTCATGACCTGGCTCGGTCTGGTGCCCCAGATTCATGATCTGGCTCGGTCTGGTGCACCAGGTTCATGATCTGGCTTGGTGTGGTGCACCGGATTCCTGACCTGGCTCGGTCTGGTGCACCAGATTCATGACCTGGCTCGGTCTGGTGCACCAGATTCATGACCTGGCTCGGTCTGGTGCACCAGATTCATGACCTGGCTCGGTCTGGTGCAACAGATTCATGACCTGCCTAGGTCTGGTGTACCGAATTCATGATTTGACTCGGTTTGGTACATCGGATTCCTGACCTGCCTCGGTGTGGTGCACCGGATTTCTGATTTGGCTGGGTAAGGTGCACCGGATTCCTGATCTGGCTCGGTGTGGTGCACCAGATTCCTAACCTGGCTCGGTCTGGTGCACCAGATTCATGACCTGGCTCGATCTGGTGCACCAGATTCCAGATCTAGCTCTGTCTGGTTCACTAGATTCCTGATCTGACTCGGTGTGGTGCACCAGATTCATGACCTGCCTAGGTCTGGTGTACCGAATTCATGATTTGACTCGGTTTGGTACATCGGATTCCTGACCTGCCTCGGTGTGGTGCACCAGATTTTTGATTTGGCTGGGTATGGTGCACCGGATTCCTGATCTGGCTCGGTGTGGTGCACAAGATTCCTGAATTGGCTCGGTCTGGTGCACCAGATTCATGATTTGGCTCGGTCTGGTGCTCCAGATTTATGACGTGGCTCGGTGTGGTGCACCAGATTCTTGATCTGGCTCGGTGTGGTGCACCAGATTCCTGACTTGGGTCGGTCTGGTGCACCAGATTCATGACCTGGCTCGGTGTGGTTCACCAGATTCCTGATCTGACTCGGTGTGGTGCACCGGATTCCTAACGTGGCTCGGTCTGGTGCACCAGATTCATGACCTGCCTAGGTCTGGTGTACCGAATTCATGATTTGACTCGGTTTGGTACATCGGATTCCTGACCTGCCTCGGTGTGGTGCACCGGATTTCTGATTTGGCTGGGTAAGGTGCACCGGATTCCTGATCTGGCTCGGTGTGGTGCACCAGATTCCTGACCTGGCTCGGTCTGGTGCACCAGATTCATGACCTGCCTCGGTGTGGTTCACCGGATTCCTGATCTGGCTCGGTGTGGTGCACCAGATTCATGATCTGGCTCGGTCTGGTGCACCAGATTCATGATCTGGCTCGGTCTGGTGCACCAGATTCATGACCTGCCTAGTTCTGGTGTACCGAATTCATGATTTGACTCGGTTTTGTACATCGGATTCCTGACCAGCCTCGGTGTGGTGCATCGGATTTCTGATTTGGCAGGGTAAGGTGCACCGGATTCCTGATCTGGCTCGGTGTGGTGCACCAGATTCCTGATCTGGCTCTGTGTGGTGCACAAGATTCCTGAATTGGCTCGGTCTAGTGCACCAGATTCACGATATGGCTTGGTCTGGTGCTCCAGATTTATGACGTGGCTCGGTGTGGTGCACCAGATTCTTGATCTGGCTCGGTGTGGTGCACCAGATTCTTGACATGGGTCGGTCTGGTGCACCAGATTCATGACCTGGCTCGGAGTGGTTCATCAGATTCCTGATCTGACTCGGTGTGGTGCACCGGATTCCTAACGTGGCTCGGTCTGGGGCACCAGATTCATGACCTGCCTAGGTCTGGTGTACCGAATTCGTGATTTGACTCGGTTTGGTACATCGGATTCCTGACCTGCCTCGGTGTGGTGCACCGGATTTCTGATTTGGCTGGGTAAGGTGCACCAGATTCCAGATCTGGCTTGGTGTGGTGCACCAGATTCCTGACCTGGCTCGGTCTGGTGCACCAGATTCATGATCTGGCTCAGTGTGGTTCACCGGATTCCTGACCTGGCTCGGTCTGGTGCACCAGATTCATGATCTGGCTCGGTCTGGTGCACCAGGTTCATGATCTGGCTAGTGTGGTGCACCAGTTTAATTGATTTAATAATTAATTGTTATTTGAGATCACGGTCTCTGTGGGATCGATCTTTTTATTACTTGACGACGAATCCGGTACACTTGCCGGAGTCCCATCAAGTTTTTGGCGCCATTGCCAGGGACTGTGCTTTCTTGAATCTCAATTTAATTTTTAGTTTGATTTTTTTGGACCATTTTTATTATTATTTATTATATTAAATTTTCTCTCTGATGCGGATATAAGGAGGCCCAAGAAGACCTTAGTGTATGAAAGAGGTAAATTGGAAGCCCATTAAGTGGCTCCAAGGGTGCAATGCACCTGATCAGAGCAAGGGAGAGAATGTTGTAAGCAAGGGAGGGAATGTTGTAACTAACTCTGCCTAGCTGGCAGAGAGAGAGGGGAATGCTCATGTGCTGAGGTCATGAGGGTATAACATGAGGAGATGGAGGTAGAATTGAGCAGGCTACAATTGGATTTTGGAACCCTAGGAGAGCACTAGACCTCTCGAATAGTCTAGCATCCATTGTAGCCCCTTGTTTCTGCATTTTCCAATTCAGTATCACCTTGATACTAGTTGGATTATACAAATAATACTACAGTTACCCTCTGTTTTCCTTCTTTTACTCATTGATACTCATCAAGTGGTATCAAAGCTCACGATTCCTGGAGCTTTTGACCATCATTACACAAACTGCAAAATGGAGTCCAGAGTGGAGAGTTGGGAGAAAAGCTTGCTGGAACAGAGGATAATAAATCAAACCCAGTTGGACGAGATCAAGCAGCTCTGGAAAAAAAGGAAGGGAATCTACTTCAGACGTCGAGATCGACGTGATCACGCTCCAAGTCGCCGCCGACGTACTTCGGTAATGTACGCAGAAGAGGAAGGCCATGGAAGTCGTGTGAGTGGAAGTCGACATTTCGAAGGTAATGGTGGTGATGTCTCTGGTCTATCTGAGATGAAGATATCGAAGAAGGAAGGCCGTCATCTAGAGGGCGATGGCCGCAGAAGCAACAACGGCCGTTGTGTTGGGGGTAGCGACCTAAGCAATGGAAACGACGGGCGTTATGAGGGTGGTGGCCGAGGTAGTGAAAGGGTGACAATGGACGGCGGTGAGCGGGTACGTCCGCCGAAACTGGGCTCGTCGGTGGAGGAGAGTGAGTCATCAATAATGGTTGAGTTTGGGGTTCTATACTTGCCGGCAAAGCTTCCACCGCCAAGGCTGCCGATCTTCCGGTTACCGCCGCCAGAGCCGCCAGATCTAGACGAACCCAAGGCGGAGATGAAGTCGTCATCGGACGTGATGGAGCTGCCGCTGGCAGTAACATCGGATCCCTGTCCTTGCTTTGCGACCGTGAAGACAGTGCCCGTGAAGGGGGAAAGGGGGGTGCTGTTGTCGCTTAACCTCTTCGTCTTGATGAAGATGAGGTGGGGTGCAGAAGGTGAGTTGGGTTACATTTTTTACCTAATGGGCCAGGCCCAATATGAAGAAAGGAAAACTAGAATTCTGGGGTTGGTATCTCACCTGAGAATTAGAGAGTGTGCTTCAGGAAATGCATGGTTAGGATTTGGGCCTAACATTACATATACCCAGCCCATTAAAATTTGTTTTACAACTGAAGCTATTGTTACCCTAACAGATCCAGCGTTGTTGAAGCAGCAACCATTAACGGAGTTACGTAAGAAACTCCAGGTAGAGGTGCTCGAGCAAGAAATTGTTAAACCTTGCAAGGATTTGCTTCAGTACAAATGGGAGCGCAGGAAGCTGGAAAGGGACCCGGAAGAGGAGAACAAGTCACATGATTCATGGATTGGAGAGAAAAGGATGAAAGCTGAAAATTCCATATCTATATCTTTCTCAAACTATGAGGCAAACGACAGTTAGGGACAAGGATCGAAAATTAACAATGGGTATGTTGCAGACCTTGATTCACTTCAAATTACTCCTACTAAAAAATTTCAGTCCTTTCCGACAGGTGATCCAACTTCGGGTTGGATAACTGAAATTGGAGACTATAAGCAAGAGGTTCAAGAATTACCTCTGAGATTTTCTAAATCAGTGGAAAACTCCATGGCCAACCTTGACGAGGTTTTGTCAGTAACGCAAAGGGGTACATCAGGTGGCAAAATATCGACTGCAACCTTTGTAACTATGGTAATGGGGTTACTTGAGGTTTCTAAGTTCACAACAGAGGCTCGGTGTTATTTGCTTCAACCAGTTCAGGATCTTCGGCTTGAGCACTCCCACAAATCTGGTTTATCTCGTCTCTTTGTCCAGCGTTCATTACACAAAATTGAAGTGGCCAACTTTCTTCGCTGGTATGAGACAATACCCAGTTTGGCTATGTGGTTGAGTTTTAATTGTCTTTGCTACACTTGCCTACCAAGAATGAAGTTAGGCAAGACTATGCTTCCTGGGTTGGAGACATTTCATGGTTGGGTTAAACTTGTGTATGATAGAGGAAAGAGTTGCAGTGGAATTGAGGAAGTGAACCGAGCCCCACTCAATGAAGAAAAGGGAAATTTTATCACTCGCCAACTTGCTGCAAGTGAAAAATTGAAGGGTGCTACTGGGGCCTTAGGAGATACTATGATTACAAGTGTTCTTGGAGCCTTCACTAAAGTTCTGGTTGCTGTTTTAATAGTGGATATGGTGGTTCATAATGTGTGTGGCCAAAGGGAAAAAGATGTCGTTGTCCCTGTGCATGACCAAGTGTTTTACTTCACTGATGAGGAGCTACAGAAGCTATGGGAGGAAGGGGAGATTGATCGATGGTACCCTGGTGGACATCATTCTTTGTTCCTAACAGCTGTAGCATTTTGTTTCAAACAGTGGGACCCCGGAAAGGTGTGCTCAAGAAGCCACTCACTTGTTCACCTTGAGGACAAGGTGAATTTTGAAGGGGAGGGTATTGATGCGGACATAAGGAGGCCCAAGAAGACCTTAGTGTATGAAAGAGGTAAATTGGAAGCCCATTAAGTGGCTCCAAGGGTGCAATGCACCTGATCAGAGCAAGGGAGAGAATGTAGTAATCAAGGGAGGGAATGTTGTAACTAACTCTGCCTAGCTGGCAGAGAGAGAGGGGAATGCTCATGTGCTGAGGTCATGAGAGAGGGTATAACATGAGGAGAGGGAGGTAGAATTGAACAGGCTAGAATTGGATTTTGGAACCCTAGGAGAGCACTAGACCTCTCGAATAGTCTAGCATCCATTGTAGCCCCTTGTTTCTGCATTTTCCAATCCAGTATCACCTTGATACTAGTTGGATTATACAAATAATACTACAGTTACCCTCTGTTTTCCTTCTTTTACTCATTGATACTCATCACTCTCTTTTTTCATTTATCTCTTTTCCTTTTTTTTCTCTAGTATCTACCTCTCTCTTTGCAGGAATTTTTCTCTCTTATGCGAAGATCCCAAAGTCTTGGAAATCTTGTTGAAGTTGACCCCAAGATTGAAAGGACCTTTCGTAGACGTGGGAGACTACAAACACAAGGAGAGAGTGAGAGGTTGATTCCCATTCCACTTATGGCGAATCTACCGGATACCAAACCATTGAAGGACTACGCAGCCCCAAATGCTAGGGGTTTGCGAACTGGGATTGCTAGGCCAGAAATTGAGGCGGAGAACTACACTATGCCGCCTATGTAAATTGGCATGATTAGGCAACATCAATTTGGAGGATTACCCTCGGAGGACCCGGCCGATCATGTGGAGACATTCTTGGAGTTCACCGATGCAATAAGAATTCATGGTGCCCCGATTGATGCTATTCGCTTGAGGTTATTCCCCTCCTCTCTGACTGGAAAGGAAAAAGCTTGGTTGAAGCAAGTGCCCGCTAATACGTTGTTGACTTGTGACCAACTAGAGCAGGCATTCTTGGAGAAACTCTTCCCTCCATCCAAGACTGCTTACCTACGAGCTCAGATCACCGACTTCTTCCAAAAGGACGGAGAATGCTTATCCAAAGCTTGGGATCATTACAAAGGGTTGCTGGAGTCTTGCCCACATCATGGGCTCGATAGGTGGTTGTTAGTGCATAACTTCTACAACGGATTGGATTACTCTTCGAAGGTGTCACTTGACTCCGCAGATGGTGGAGCCTTTATGAATAGACCTCTAACTGAAGCATTCAATATCATTGAAAACGTGGCCACCAACTATCACCAATGGGGTTCGGAAAGAGGTAATAACCCGAAAAAGATTTCGGGGGGTAAGTTTGAAATGAATAGCACTGATCTAATTATGTCTAAAATTGACTCACTGAATAAACGCTTTGATAAGCTTGAAAAGGCTAATGTGAGTTCAATAGGTGCTACTAATGTTGTTTGTGAGATTTGTGGAATGCAGAGACATGACATAATGGAGTGCCCACATGGTATTGCTCCTAGATCCGGTGCTTCGGGGGAACAAGTGAACTCTTGTCACAACTTCTATGACACGAACCCGAAGTTGCCAAATTATGCTCCCCCAAATCCTTACAACCAAGGAAGGAAGAATAGCCCTTATCTCTCCTATGGGAACTACAACAACATGTTGAACCACGAGTTCCAAGAAGGCCAAGGTAATAGGAAACTCGTATCGGGGTATCCCTAGGTACAAAAGTCTAAACTTGAGTCTCTTTTGGAAAATTTTGTTGAAACTCAAACAAAGCAAAATGAAGAGTTTAGGCAACAAGGTAGGGTAGTCAATGAGGCAATAAAAGAGTTAACATCTAAGGTAGAGAACTTAGCCATCCATAATAAGATGTTAGAAACTCAGATTGCCCAACAAGCTAGTACATATTCTAGAACTAAGGGTACGTTCCCAGGACAACCCGAAGTTAATCCCAATGAGCACTGTAATGCTATATACTTGAGGGATGATAAGCTTGGGGTAGTTAAAAAGGATGTGGAATGTGAGGAAGACATGAGTGAACATGAAGAGATAGAGCCAAAGTATGTCCCTCCACCACCTTGCCAACCCCCAATACCTTTCCCACAAAGGTTGGTCAAGAAAATGCAAGTAGAAAAAGAAACTAAGAGCTTAATTGAGGAGCATGATTGACACGCTGTCGCACGCGCGTCAAAAAGAACGAGTGATTTACAAAACTGTAGCTAGGAAGCGACAACTCGAGTATCGTCTCACAAGGACTCTTGAATTGTTATTTTCAGAAAAATAAGTTTTTTTTTGGGGGGGGGGGGGGGGGGGTTTGACGGTTTAAAATTCAATTGAGAAAACAGAGTAGAAAACAGAGCAAAAAGTGATTATCAATTATTAAAACGATTAATCTACTGTTCTCGGTTTCCCACTGTCATCGATTCATATAATTCCCATGCCCTAAGCAGATTCTAATCCCCTTTCGATTGTAGCAGCAATTAACAAGCGAAATTGACGCTACGAGATATATGTTCCTAATTCCGAATTAAGAAAACGGATGAAGCTCTTGTGAATTAAGCAAACACGATTGAACACACGCGAATTAAGCAAACGTGATTAAGTATAGGAACATACAATCATCTAAATAAATCAATACTTAGTCTACACAATTCTGAATTAAGCAAACAGAAAATATAGCATAGTATTGAAAAGGGAGAAGCAAATTGATCCGGGAATAATATGAACCTCAAGTGTCGGAGAAGACCGATTACAGCAGATTAACCAAAGGGGATTAGTTCTCCATCACAAATATGACAAAAACCTACGAATAATGTGTAAACAGTGAGAATTCTGGATGATATTCTGTGCCTGCTGCGTTCCTATATATAAAGAGGCCGCGCGTCACGGCCGTGATGGCCGTCACGGCTAGGCCGTGATCGCTTCTGTCAAGGGCGCACATTCAAATTCTGGTCCGTCACGGCCGTGATGCCTATCACGGCCAGGCCGTGATCGCTTCTGACTCTGGGTGCTGATTTGTCACGGCCGTGACCTTCATCACGGCTGGGTCGTGATCAACTCTGACTTTCTGGGTCTTCTAATCACGCCCGTGATATGTGTCACGGCTGGGCCGTGATGCTTTCTGACTTTCATAGGTAGCTCATCACGGCCGTGACCAGTGTCACGTCCTGGGCGTGATGGCCTCTGCTTCATGTGCTCTTCCCTTCTTGCTTTTCTTATCAACCTGAAAACATGAAATAGCAGTAAGTGCTTTATTTGACTCAAAATCAATGAAAATACCCTAAAACTACTCAAGAGACTCAAAATGTTGCTTGAGGACAATTACATCCAAATTTGGGCGAAAACGAGATTAAGCTCGAATAAAACCATGGTCTTACTAGTTAAAAACTAGTCGAGCCAGAGGCTGATCAAAATACCCCAAACTTAAACTTTTCTTGTCCCCAAGCAAACTAAAACTCAAAAAGGACTCAAACTTGGCAAGCTTAAAGGATTCAGTCAATTCCGCACAAATTTCATGCAATCTTAACAAAACAGTTTTTTTTCTTCAATGTTTTCCCCCTTTGCAACAATGTAACCCCCACATTCATCTACTTGAAACAATTGATAACTCTATCATTCATGCAATCAGTAATCTAAGCAAGGGATCCAAGTTACACACAAAAGGGAGATCACCAAATTCAAACAATCGCCTTCCTCACAAGGGCATTTAGTGTTTCACTCATTCGCTTAATTTGTCTAGGCTATCAACATTTCACTCAATTTCACTTTTAAGAGCACTTCCCATGAATTTACTTTTCATCTCAAACAGAGTTCCCACGAAAACATGCATGCAACATCAGAAGGTCTTTTAAAGGTTGTAATGGGGCCTGGCTAAAGGTAGGATATTCAAAGGTACTAGGCTTAAGTCCCCAGGAACTAAGAGAGCATGAGCATTTTGATACATTGAATTTCCACTCAAGTTCCTTTTTCCATTTTTTCTTTATGCTTTTGGGTGACTACAGCCTTTTTCTTCTAATACCCCTTTTGACATTTTTGCACTTTTCTCACTTCTTTTTTTTTTTTTGTTTTTTTCCCCTTTTTTTTTTCTTTCTGCCTTTGGCTCCAACCTTTATTTTTTCTTTTTCTCAATCCCAAACAACACATCATATCCTTGTAGCCACCCCAAACTTAGTTTCTTGCAACCCTTCTCTTGCTTAGCTTCCATGCTCTCCTAATCCTAAGATCGGGTTAACATGATTTTTCCAGATTTTTGGCTCATAACATAAGGTCATTGAGAAACGATAGGCTAATTAGGCTCAATGTGGCTAACTAGGGAACATGCATTAGGGATCGGTTCAATTTAGGCCAAGTAGCTAATTCAAAGAAAATTGCCTAAATCATTTGATGCAACACATAAACATGCAAACCATGAAGAGATTCAAGCAAATTCGGAAAAGTGCAACTTGAAAGTGATTCACACAATTAAAAACATGTTGGAGGCTCAAATCCTCACCTGGACATTTTTCGTAAATTGTTTGACCGAGATTCTATCCCTAGTGTGTGCATCCCTTTACCCCAAACTTATCATAAATCATGCAACCACAATGGAATATCTCAAAGTTTAATTTTCAATTTTTCAAATGGGGGTCAATTTTCAATTTTCAAGACCTAGGGGGGAAACAGTCAACACATGTCATGCAATCCATCTATGCAAAAATTTGATTGAAATCCAACAAGCTCACCGACACAAGACTCAAAACACGTACGACTCAAAACAACACAAACAAGGAAAACAAAACAAAAACAAACAATTGGTTCCCTCCCCCAAACTTAAAACATGCATTGTCCTCAATGAAAGAACATAGGTATAAAAATAAGAGTGAGGGGAAGGAGAAGGTTTAGAAAAAACTCATGGAGGTGGTTCCACCAGGATCCCACTGTCTGTGATACAGCTGCCAAGGAATTCCCAAAATGCAATATGATCCTCTCGGGTCCCATGGTATGCAGCATAAGCATGAGAGTGAGCGCTTGACAATCATGGTGACCTTGCCGAGTGCGGCGGTCTTCTCACTCCCTCTTGGGTCAAAGATGACCTCCTTGTCAACCTTGTCAACAAAGTCTTCCCAATAAAAGTGGGGTTCAACCTCTTGGACTGGCCATAGTGCCTTCATATTCAAAGGTGCAAAATCCAGTCTCTCAGGCAGAGGCTTGAACTCCATTGCTGGTTGTTCCACAGTGGGTGGTGGCAAACAAGTGGGGAGGATCACTGGTGCTGCTTCAATAGATGGCATGTTTGGGGCAGCTGTGCTGTCAAGAACTTCAGCTGAAGAAATAGCTTCAATCACACTATCGCCCAAGTCATCATAAGTGTCATCAACAATTTCAGAGAGCAACTCTATTTGAAAGACAGAGTGCTCTTCCAAGGGGTGCTTCATAGCATCGAAAATGTTGAATTTTGCAACAATGTCACCAAACTCCATGGACATGGTTCCATCATCCACATCAATCTTTGTCTTCGTCGTCTTCATGAACGGTTTGCCCAGAATGATTAGTGATCTGCTTGAATTTGTTTCCCCTGCCATGTCTAGGATGTAAAAATCAGCAGGGAAAATCAAATCATTAACCTGTACCAACACATCTTCTACCACTCCAATAGGGCGAGCATTGGTCCTGTTTGCCAACTGAATAGTAAGACCTGTATGTTGCAAGGGACCAAGATCAAGGTTGTTGAAGACAGAAGTGGGCATGACATTAATAGAGGCTCCCAAATCCAACATGCAGTTGTCGAATTTACTGTCCCCAATGGTGCATGGAATAGTAAAAGTTCCCGGATCCTTTTACTTCTGTGGCATTGCCTGACTGAGGGCTAAAACTTTAACCACAGTTGTCGAATTTACTGTCCCCAATGGTGCATGGAATAGTAAAAGTTCCCGGATCCTTGCACTTCTGTGGCATTGCCTGACTGAGGGCTAAAACTGCAACCTTCTCAGGCGCAGGTTTAGGTTGAATAAGGGCTGAAACATTTCGCCCCAAATTGACTCTCTCATTACCCTTCAACCTCCTCTTGTGTGTGCACAAATCTTTCAGAAACTTTGCGTACTTTGGAACCTGCTTGATCACATCAAGAAGTGGAATGTTTACCGCCACTTTTCTGAACACATCCAAGATCTCTCTCTCCTTGTCTTCCTCAACAATATTCTTATTTTTCAGCACTCTTTGCGGGAAGAGGATCGGTGGTACATAGTCTTTCTCAGCTTCAACAACAACAGAAGGTTTAGGAGCTACTTCAACAGTTTCCTTACCTTTTTCAGGGGCTGCCTCTATAACTTTCCCGGATCTCAAAGAAATTGCACTCACATTAGGATTCACCACTGTTTGTGCAGGTAGTTGGTTCGATCCTTGAGCTTGCTGCATGGCATTCATCGAAGTGGCAAGTTGTCCAATCTGTGTCTAAGGCGTGAATGCTAGCATCCGTTCGCTGCTGAAACTGTCCAATCTGTGTGTGCAAAGTATGAATACTAGCATTTGCTTGCTGCTGAAACTGGCGATTGTTTTCAGCCATTTGCTTGATCAGGTCCTCTAGTGAAGGTCCAGAAGGTGCAGAGGTGGCCACTTGGGGAGAATTCTGTGGTGGTGATATCAGCTGCTGTTGTGTGGATGAGTTCCCATACCAACGGTTTGGATAGTTCCCCTAGTTGGGGTGGTACTTATTGGTAGAGAGGTCAGGAATGTTGTTGTACCTGTTCTGATTGTTGCCTTGATTGTAAAGATTGGCTGCATAAGCTTAAGGCAAATCAGTGACTGACTCATCCCTCAGAATGGGGCATGCATCGGTCAGGTGCTTAGGAAAGGTGCAAATGCCACACAACCTTGCTGGTTGAACCTTATCCATTACCAACTGCTTCACCAAAGAAGTGAGCTCATCAATTCTGGTTTCGAGGGCCTTGTTGGAAGAAGAACCATGGATCTCATTCACACTCCTTGCTTCGACAGAATTGCTTCTAGTTGTGAACTGCTGGGAGTTAAGTGACATGTTTTCAATCAATTGCTTGGCAGCAGCTGGGGTCTTATCGACAAGTGCTCCCCCACTAGCAGCATCCAAAATATTTCTATCCATCGGAAGCAACCCCTCATAAAAGTACTGAATAAGGAGCTGCTCGGAAATCTGGTGCTGAGGACAACTGGACACCAACTTCTTGAATCTCTCCCAGTACTCGGCCAATGACTCATTGCCTTGTCTAATGCCGCATATTTCCTTTCTGATTGATGCAGCTCTGGAGGCAGGGAAGTACCTCTCTAGGAAGACCTTCTTCAAATCGTTCCAGGTTGTAACAGAGTTTGGCTCAAGGTAGTATAACCAATCCTTCGCAGCACCTTGAAGTGAGAATGGGAAGGCTCTCATCTTGATGTGGTCTTCAGTTACTCCTTCCGGTCTCAAAGGTGTAGAGCAGACAACCTGGAATTCTTTCAAATGTTTATGCGGATCCTCACCTGCAAGACCACTAAACCTTGGCAACAAGTGTATTAAACCAGATTTTAATTCAAAGGGGGCAACAACATCAACATATTCAATACACAAGCCATTATAATTAACATCAGGGGCAGCAAGTTGTCTTAATGTTCTTTGATCAGCCATGTTATCAAAAACAGGTTCAGAATCAGAATTACCACTAGTGCTAGCCCGAATTGCTCTATGGCGTGTGTGCAAAGTTCTTTCAATTTCAGGATCAAAATCACACAAGTTAGAACAAGTAGACCTAGTAGCCAGACTAATTCAGCCAAAAAAAAAACAGAAAAACGAAAAATGCGAAAATAACAAACAAGAGTCCCCGGCAACGGCGCCAATTTTGACACGCTGTCGTACACGCGTCAAAAAGAACGAGTGATTTGGAAAACTGTAGCTAGGAAGCGACAACTCGAGTATTGTCTTACAAGGACTCTTGAATTTTTATTTTCAGAAAAATAAGTTTTTTTTTGGGGGGGTTTGAAGGTTTAAAATTCAATTAAGAAAACAGAGTAGAAAACAGAGTAAGAAGTGATTATCAATTATTAAAACGATTAATCTACTGTTCTCGGTTTCCCACTGTCATCGATTCATATAATTCCCATGCCCTAAGCAGATTCTAATCCCCTTTCGATTGTAGCAGCAATTAACAAGCGAAATTGACGCTACGAGATATATGTTCCTAATTCCGAATTAAGCAAACTAAGAATAATGACAAAAACCTAAGAATAATGTGTAAACAGTGAGAATTCTGGATGATATTCTGTGCCTGCTGCGTTCCTATATATAAAGAGGCCGCACGTCACGGCTGTGACCGCTTCTGTCAAGGGCGCGCATTCAAATTCTGGTCCGTCACGGCCGTGATGCCTATCACGGCCAGGCCGTGATCGCTTCTGACTCTGGGTGTTGATCTGTCACGGCCGTGACCTTCATCACGGCTGGGCCGTGATCAACTCTGACTTTCGGAGTCTTCTCATCACGCCCGTGATATGTGTCACGGCTGGGCCGTGATGCTTTCTGACTTTCATAGGTAGCTCAACACGACCGTGACCAGTGTCACGACCTGGGCGTGATGGCCTCTGCTTCAGGTGCTCTTCCCTTCTTGCTTTTCTTATCAACCTGAAAACATGAAATAGCATTAAGTGCTTTATTTGACTCAAAATCAATGAAAATACCCTAAAACTACTCAAGAGACTCAAAATGTTGCTTGAGGACAATTACATCCAAATTTGGACGAAAACAAGATTAAGCTCGAATAAAACCATGGTCTTACTAGTTAAAAACTAGTCGAGCCAGAGGCTGATCAATGATGTCGTGATAAAAACTAATATGCCTCCTAAACTAAAAGATCCAGGAAGTTTCTCTATTGCTTGCTCAATTGGAGAATTAAAAATAGACCAAGCCTTATGTGACTTAGGGGCTAGTGCGAGTTTGATGCCGCTTACTATCTTTGAGAGGTTAGGAACCAAGGAATTGAGTCCATCCAAGTCCTCTTTACAATTTGTGGATGGATCAACTAAAACTCCTCTAGGCATACTAGAGAATGTTCCCATAAAGGTAGGGAAATTTTTCATTCCTACCGATTTCATGGTGTTGGACATGAACGGGAATTCTAAATTCC
Organism: Sophora flavescens; assembly: GCA_030762895.1. Taxonomy (NCBI): domain Eukaryota; kingdom Viridiplantae; phylum Streptophyta; class Magnoliopsida; order Fabales; family Fabaceae; genus Sophora; species Sophora flavescens. The sequence continues at coordinate 14,075 of JAUPTC010001202.1, forward strand.
CTATCATTCTTGGAAGGCCATTCTTGGCCATAGCTGGAGCGATAATAGATGTAAAAAATGGTAAGCTCTCCTTGAATGTAGAGGAAGGTAGGGTGGATTTTGATTTGACTAACTCATGTAACAACCCTTATTTTGAGAGTCATGTGTGCAGGATTGAGATAATGCCCCCAAAGGTGAAGGAAGAGCTTAACATGGAAGCAACTCCCAAACTTTGCATGACAAATGATGCACCAAATAAAGATGAACCAGGAGTTGCTCAACATGTGGAGTTAAAACTTCCCCCGGAAGGAACTAAGGCCATGCAACTCAGTGAAAATAGCAAAGCGAAAGCGCAATTGGCCATTTGAACAAAATAGGCTCTTTGAAGGACTTCCATGGAAGAGAGGTGTTCTTGCACATCCAAGCCCAGCTGATCCCAGTTGATTCAAGGGAGTATGGTCAAGCTTAAGACCGTAAATAAGCGCTTCTTGGGAGGCAACCCAAGTTTTCTTTCCCTTTTCAATTTGTTTTTGAATTTTGTCTTTGAATAATTTGAGAAGATTAAGAGAAGAAATATCACTAATTGATGGGCAGGTTATGAAGGCAGGAAGAGCAAAAATGGCATGGAAAAATAAAGTCAGAATTGATCACGCCCAAGCCGTGACGGGGGTCACGGCCGTGATTAGCCAATAGCTGAAGATCAGTAAGGATCACGGCCCAGCCGTGACAGCCCTCACGGACGTGATGAGGAGGACCCAGAAGATCAGAATGTATCATGGCCTAGTCGTGATGGAATTCACGGCCATGAGAGGCCAGCTCCTATAGACCCGAACTGATCACGACCCGCTCGTGATGAACATCACGGCCGTGGCACATCTTCCAGCATCTCTTTGACTGGCATTTGAGCCAGCACCCTCCACGACCTCGGTGAGTTGTTCCATTTTTCTCCTCCCTCTGACTTGATTATTTACATTGGGGACAATGTAAGTTTTTAAGCTTGGTGTAGGGGTATTTTTACGTTTTTTGCATTTTTGCATTTTCCATGTTGCATTCATATAGGCATAATTTTACATAATCACATGATTAGATTGCCCCTTGCTTAGAGTCTGCATCCAATTGTGAGAACCTTGCGCCAAATGAATTGAGACAGTGATATTTTTGAACCATATTTTTGTATTCTTGTGATAGGCTAAAAATAAAAATGTTTGAGATAATCTTCTGATAGTTGATAATTAGCATGTGGTTCCTTAGATTTGTGTTTCTCATTGATTTTAAACTACTAAATGTGAGATTTTTTGAGCCAAAAAGGGGTACTCACGAAATCTACCCCATTCTTTGTGATGAGTGTTTTATTCCTCTTGGATTGTATTATCTAGAACTTGACTTGAAACCATTTTGAAACTTGAAAATTTTTTAAAACATATTTGAAAATGATTGAGGCACTAGGTATTTTTCTGGCCTTCTGAGCTTTGACTGATTAAATGCTACCCCTTAGTTGCCCAATTTTGAGCCTAAAAGAATAAAATACTTTTCTTGGTACCTTGATTTATTTTATGATGCTTGGTATGACACCTTTTAAAGTATTGCAAAAAGGGTAAAAAGGTAGTTTGAAAAATAAATTGTGGGATGAGAAAGTTAGAAAAATATTTCTCTTAAGTTGAAAATCTCCCCTTCTCCAAAAAAATAAAATAAAACAAAAAAAAATGGAGAAGGGGATGAGAAAAAGAAAGTGAGAAATAAAAAATAAAAATAAAAAAAGGGGAAGAAAGAAGGAAAGATGGAAAAGTGAATTAAAGCCCAAAAAGGTATTTTAGAAGGTTGTCATGCTTTGCATTGTTTGATATTTTATTTAACCCTCTTAAATTTTCCCTTTCTTGTTTTCCCCACCTAACAATTAACCCATGGCCCCATTACAACCAAAATAAAAGACCTCTTGATTCTTATGTGTTTTCATTAATAAAGTAGAGATTTGGTATATAGTCCAGCTTATGGTAGAATTCCTTCCTTGAGGAAATTGAGTGAATTGTCAAATGTCCCTAAACACTTGAGTGAGGAGAAGAGTGCCCGAATTAGTGAGAGGTATGAATTTAGGGAACTTAAGCTTCTAATTGGACTTGAAATTGATTGTCTCTTGGGTACTTATTTGGATGTTCCTATTACTTGGATTTGTTACTCGGGTTCTTGGTTCACTGTCCACGCTCTGATTATTTATCTTGTCTGGCCTTGGTTATTGCTTGAGGACAAGTAAAATCTTAAGCTTGGGGTAGTTTGATGAGTGTTATTACACCTCATATTTCTTTATCATATTGCATGCATTTTCATGTAGTTTAGGCATATTTAATTTGATTTTTGTTAGTTTTTACTTTGGAACGGGTAAGACGGTTTTGTGGTGTTTATGTGCAGGAATTGAGGATTAAAATGTTCAAGATCAACCATGATAGAACTTGCATGAAGATGGAGCTTGAAAAGTACGAAAAATGAGCCAAACAGAGCCCATCACGGCCTAGCCGTGACAGCCATCACGGCCAATATCGAGCAAGGGTGAAAAGAAAAGTACATAAAAGTCAGAACCTGTCATGGCCAGGCCGTGATGGCCATCACGGCTATGATGGCCATCAGGGCCAGGCCGTGACAGGCCATCAGTGCCAAGTTTTCCAAGACAGAATTGTTGGGAATTTGCGTATAAAAAAAAATAACGCAGCGGAAAAATTCCCATCGAAGGATCCTTGCGAATGGTCACGATTCATGGTTAGAAGATTTACCTCTTGAAGCGATGACAGTTGATTACAATCATCTATCACGAACACCGCACGAACGATGTCTCTAAGGTATCCACACGAGCAGATTCTGTGAACGTCCAACGTCACGAACCCGAAGCGTCTCTGTCTCATAGTTCTAGCTTCGAAAACCGAGACCTGCTGCTCACTATCACTCTCTATGTGCGGCTAGGGTAAAACAAAACCGTGTTGGCACAATAGCTTAAGTGGTCTACTTATAGCAGCACCTCCTTAAGTGAGTTAGTGAGCAGCGTTTGACCTAAGCCCCATGTACTATGTGCTAGGCCCAATAGAAAAGTCCAACTCTCCTTTTAATGCTTCTTTTAATCCGTTCTTATGTGTGTGACCCTATAGGTTCCCAAAACGTTAGTAGTAATATTAAATCCCATTTAATATTACAAACAGTGAGCAGTATCTAGCAATACATCACTGCTATCTAAGTAGTGAGAAAGTCAGTGATTTGACGAAACCTTTCTGTGACAAATATTCATGTGCATTATTATCCCTTTGTCCATATATCTATATTGAACACAAGACATAGAATGTGTCACCCTTGTATGGTTCAATATCATGTTCCCTGATACCCGAGTAGACTTAACAACAAATGAGGTCAATATCTCATATTGACTCATTTCAAAGACTGACCATGCATTTTACAGTCTCACTCTATCAGGGGGCCCATAGATATTACTCCTGTTATGTAGGAGGGACAAATTCCATCTAGGTCACTCACATCCCTCTGCATAGCTCGTGGTATGCCCAATGACCGTCTTTATAATCATCCTATTACAGATGACATTTGACGATATTAAAGCACACGACTCCTCATGTAGGGATCGTAGCGATTTCAGGTCGAAGGATTGCATACACCATTGTCACTATGAGAACTACTTATGACACTCACAAAACGCTCCATGTAGTGTTCTCATGGTGGGTCAATCCAGTACATCATTACTCTAATGTGTACCTATGTGGAGACTCGATATCTCATATCCATGACCCATGAGATATGGTCATCAGTCTGCACACATAATAGTCTCAATGTATTATTATTGTCCTTATTAATAAAATACTTGACTACGGATACTTAAGAATAGGATTTCATTGTTCAATAGTGTCTCACGATCAAGTCATATACTTGATATTCTATTAAACTGAAATTACTATTCTAAGGACTTTATTATGTTTAAACAAGTAACACAATAAACTGGAATGCCTCATATCATATCATATATATATATATATATATATATATATATATATATATATATATATATATATATATATATATATATAATAGCAAGATACAAATGTAAGTCTAAGAAATACACTGGCCTCTAGGGCTTACACCAACAATCTCCCACTAGCACTAGAGCCAATCAGGCATAAATCTAATGTCCATCGATCTAGTGTGACCTTCATGCTTCTGTTGAGCAAGAGGTTTCGTAAGTGGGTCAGCAACGTTATCAAGTGTTGGTACTCTGCATATTTTCACATCTCCTCTATCGATAATCTCTCGAATGAGATGGAAGCCCCTAAGTATATGTTTGGATCGCTAATGAGATCTAGGTTCCTTAGCTTGTGCAATGGCCCCATTGTTATCACAATAGAGATCAATGGGGTCCACAATACTAGGAACTGTACCAAGCTCAGTAATGAACTTCCTGATCCAAACAGCCTCCTTTGCTGCATTGGAGGCGGCAATATACTCAACCTCTGTAGTAGAATCGGCGACTGTCTCTTGCTTTGAACTCTTCCAGCTCACCGCCCCGCCATTCAGGCAGAACACATAACCAGATTGCGATCTGGAATCATCCTTATCGGTCTAGAAGCTAGCATCGGTGTAACCTATTACAGCAAGCTCTTCCTCGCCTCCATATACCAAGAACGAATCCTTAGTTCTTCTCAAGTACTTAAGGGTGTTCTTGATAGCAGACCAGTGACTTTCACCGGGATCAGACTGGTACCTGCTCGTTATGCTTAAAGCATACGATACATCTGGTCGAGTACATAAATACATGATAGATCCAATTGCGGATGCATATGGAATCTTACTCATGCGATCCCTTTCTTCTTGAGTGGAAGGGGATTGTGCCTTTGATAGGCATATACCATGTGACATAGGCAAGAGTCCTTTCTTGGATTCATGCATGTTAAAGCGTCTCAACACTTTGTCTATGTATGTACTCTGACTTAGGCCAAGCAATTTCAGCGATCTATCCCTATAGATCCTGATTCCCAATACATAGGTAGCTTCACCCAAATCTTTCATAGAGAAGCAATTCCCTAACCATGTCTTCACATTTTGTAGTGTAGGGATGTCATTTCCAATGAGTAATATGTCATCTACATATAACACCAGAAAAACAACAATGCTCCCACTAACCTTCTTGTAGACACAAGGCTCATCTTCCTTTTTGATGAATCCGTACTGTCTTACAGCATCATCAAAACGAAGGTTCCAACTTCTGGAAGCTTGCTTCAATCCATAGATTGATCGCTGCAATTTACATACCTTTCTGGCATCCTCTGAAATGTCAAAGCCTTCAGGTTGTGTCATGTACACATCCTCAAGAAGCTTTCCATTAAGGAAAGCAGTTTTGACATCCATCTGCCATATCTCATAATCATGGTATGCAGCGATAGCAAGTAAGATCCGGACGGATTTAAGCATCGCAACAAGTGAAAAGGTCTCATCATAGTCGACACCATGAATTTGCTTGAAACCCTTAGCCACCAATCGTGCCTTAAAGGTATGTACTTTACCATCCATGTCAGTTTTCTTTTTGAAAACCCACTTGCACCCTATGGGTTTTACCCCTTCAGGTGGCTCTACCAAGGTCCATACCTGGTTGGTGTACATGGAATCCATCTTAGATTTCATGGCCTCAAGCCACTTCTCAGATTCTGGGCCAGTGATGGCCTCCTGGTAAGTCACAGGCTCATCTTGATCCATGAGCAATACATCACCTTGTGGAGTCATGAGAAATCCATATCTCTCAGGCTGGTGACGTATCCTGTTAGACCTACGCTGGTCTTGTGCTACTGGAGCAGGTTGTTCCTCCATAGCATTTTGTGAAGGTCGCTCCCGTTCTACCAATGGTAGGTCACTACTCTGTGATTCTTGAATTTCTTCAAGTTCTATCTTCCTCCCACTGGTTCCTATGGAGATAAACTCCTTTTCTAGGAATACACCAGTCCGTGCAACAAACACTTTGCCTTCAGAAGGATTATAGAAATAGTATCCCTTGGTTTCTTTGGGATACCCCACAAAGAAGCATTTATCATATTTGGGATCAAGCTTATTAGAAACTTAACGTTTTACATATGCTTCACAACCCCAAATCTTCATAAAAGACATGCTGGGTCGTCTACCAGTCCATATCTCATATGGTGTCTTTTCTACCGCTTTGGATGGAACACGGTTAAGTGTAAAAGCTGCTGTTAATAGAGCATGTCCCCAGAAAGAGTTTGGAAGGATTGCATGACTCATCATAGACCGAACCATGTCCAACAAGGTTCGATTTCTCCTCTCAGAAACACCATTCCATTGTGGTGTTCCAGGTGGAGTGAGTTGAGATAAAATTCCACACTCTCTCAGATGATCATCAAACTCTAGGCTCAAATATTCACCACCTCGATCTGATCGAAGAGTTTTAATATTTTTACCAAGTTGGTTTTGTACCTCATTTTTGAATTCCTTGAACTTTTCAAAGGATTCCGATTTATGTTTCATAAGATACACAAATCCATATCTACTGAAACATCAGTAAATGTGATGAAGTACTAAAAACCACCTCTAGCTAATGTGTTTAGGGGTCCGCATACATCGCTATGTATAAGACCCAATAGATCATTAGCTCTTTCACCTTTTCCGGTGAATGGAGCTTTAGTCAACTTTCCCAATAAACAAGACTCACATATCTCATATGATTCATAATCAAATGAGTCCAAGAGTCCATCTTTATGGAGCTTCGAAATGTGCTTCTCATTTATATGGCCTAAACGACAATGCCAAAGATAAGACGGGTTCAAATCATTTGGTTTGAACCTCTTAGTAAATGATTTGAACCTCTTAGTATTTATGTTATAGATGGGCATTTCAAGATCAAGGACATAAAGCCCATTACTCATGTGTGCACTAGCATAGAAAATATCATCCAAATAAATAGAACAACTTTTGTTCTTTATTATAAAATAAAAACCAATCTTGTCCAAACAAGAAACGGAAATGATATTCCTGCTAATTGCAGGCACAAAATAACAGTTCTCTAACTGAATAGTAAGCCCAGTGGGCAAAGCCAATACATAAGTCCCTACAGCTAAAGCAGCAACCTTTACTCCATTTCCAACTCGTAGGTCGACTTCGCCCTTTGCCAATGGTCTACTCCTGTTTAGATCCTGCACATTTGTACAAGTGTGAGAACCACATCCAGTATCTAATACCCATGATGCAGAAGTAGATAAATCGACTTCTATAACAAACACACCTGAAGTGGAAGTCTCACTTCCCTTCTTCTTCTTGCTTTCTTCCAGGTATTTTGGGCAGTTCCTCTTCCAATGTCCGGTCCGACCACAGTGGAAGCAATTGCCTTCCTTAGCCACACCACCCACAGGCTTCAAGCCAGAAGTACTGGGCTTGAACTTGTTGATGGCCTTGCCCTTGCCCTTTTGTTTGTACGTGGGCTTCTTGGGCTGCTTCTTGCCTTTTCCAGCCCGGACCATCAAAATGGCCTTCCCCTTTCCTTTATTAATATTTTGTTCAGCAGTTCTTAACATGCTCAACAATTCTGGCAAAGGTTTGTCAAGATCATTCATATTATAGTTCATGACAAACTGACTATAGCTCTCAGGCAACGATTGCAGAACAGAGTCGGTGGCCAACTCTTGGCCTAAAGGAAATCCCAGTCTCTCGAGATTCTCAATGTACCCGATCATCTGGAGTACATGAGGACTCACAGGGCTTCCTTCTGCCAATTTGAACTGGAAAAGGGCTCTGGAAACTTCGAACCGCTCATGCCTTGCTTGCTCTTGGTAGAGCAGCTTGAGGTGCACGATCATATCGTACGCCTCCGTGGTCTCATGTTGCTTTTGCAGCTCAGAGGTCATGGTAGCAAGCATAAGACAGCCGACGTCTAAGGCATCATCCTGATGCTTCTTATAAGCATCCTTGTCAGCCCTAGGAGCATTTGCAGCCGGTGGCTCCTCAGGAATAGGCTCCTCAGGAATAGGCTCCTCAGGAACATACAGCCTTTTCTCATGTTTGAGGACAATCCTCAAGTTTCTGTACCAGTCCAGAAAATTTGTTTCAGATAGTTTATCCTTCTCAAGGACGGATCGCAATGACAGGTTACTTGATGTGTTTGATGCCATGGTAATCTACAGAAATAAATATGCAAAATATAAGTATCATGCCATGAAGTTATTTAATAAGGTCTTTATTTAAATACGCCTCCCACTATTTTACTCAAAACAATGATCCTCATCATTGATTTGGAAAATCTCATTGGAAGATTTTCTAGTGGGCCAAGATCCATATTTCACCTAGCTTTAAGTCAGCTTTGGCTGATCACTCAAAATTCGGTTATATAGGTAGGAAACACTTTCCGATTGCATCTCATGCAACTGTTGGACAGTTGGGTGAATAACTCTTATTCTAATCCATCACATGGACTAAAGCCCAACTTATAAGCCTCTAAGCATTTCAATCCTATTGAAGTTGGCTAAGTTAAGTCAGACCCAATGGATAGCAGTTGAACATTACATTTGTCCCATCGCGTCTTACTAGTATAGATAAAGGTACCCCGCTTTGGTGGACCCACACTTAATCGATCATAGTCTTGACGAGTGTCATGCATTGGAAGGCCTTTAAATGTGACTTAATATTTCCTTTTGAGGGATTTGATTAAAATTTGATCTCATCATTTGTTAAACTCTTTAACTTACTATTTACATACATGCATCTCATACATATATTATTTAAACTCCTTTTAACATACTATATACATACATGCATCTCATACATATATAAGGCAAATAAATGTGATATGGTTATGGCCCCTAACGCATTGACTCTCCCAAGCCAATGAGAGAATCTAAACTGAAACCTAGGAGCGTCCAAGCTTCTCCAAGCATGATCTCCCAGGGGATAACGTCTTCTTGTCTCCATCATTACATTACATAAACAGAAACCTCATTTTACATATGAGGGGAGTGAGATGAGAAAAGAATTTACATATGGAATATAAGAGAAAGGCACGGCACACAGGCCGTATTTCAAAATAAACCAAAAGACTAAGGCCATAACCATCCACCATGCATCACAACGCAAATAATAACAAACAATAATAATACCTCTTTTATTATTATTAATATTATTATTAAGTGATACAAAAGATTTCAAAAATTTGAATTTCGAAATAACACACTACGCAGAGGTAGCACGGGGGTACAGGGTGCGGGGCAGCGCCCCGGAGGAAAATTTTCTCTCCGAAGTGTGCCTCGCTTCCTTGGCGGCTAGGGCTTCAACCTCTCAACCCTAAAATCGTAAGGCCCGTGAACACTTCACGTTGCAAGGAACGGCGGCTAGGGTTTCAACCCTTGGAACCTCAGCCGCAAGAACATGAACTCTTCATGTCTGAAACCCCTTAACGCCGCCAACAAAGAACTGAAACCGATCATGTTTAACATCAACACTTGACGCCATCGCAGAACATAATAAGGATTCCAGAACCAATGTACATATCGCATATATACATAAACATGCAATAGACGCATATATCATATACATACGAAAATTACATAAACAAGGTTTCGCAAAACGGATGCAAATGATTTTCAGAAAACAATTTTCAGAAAAACGATTCACATTATAAACATGTTATCATACATAACAGGTAAACCACGTAACAGAATCATAGTTTCGCAAGCGGCTCTGATACCACTGTTGGGAATTTGCGTATAAAAAAAATAACGCAGCGGAAAAATTCCCATCGAAGGATCCTTGCGAATGGTCACAATTCATGGTTAGAAGATTTACCTCTTGAAGCGATGACAGTTGATTGAAATCGTCTATCACGAACACCGCACGAACGATGTCCTAAGGTATCCACACGAGCAGATTCCGTGGACGTCCAACGTCACGAACCCGAAGCATCTCTGTCTCACAGTGCTAGCTTCGAAAACCGAGACCTGCTGCTCACTATCACTCTCTATGTACGGCTAGGGTAAAACAAAACCGTGTAGGCACAATAGCTTAAGTGGTCTACTTATAGCAGCACCTCCTTAATTGAGTTAGTGAGCAGCGTTTGACCTAAGTCCCATGTACTATGCGCTAGGCCCAATAGAAAAGTCCAACTCTCCTTTTAATGCTTCTTTTAATCCGTTCTTATGTGTGTGACCCTATAGGTTCCCAAAACGTTAGTAGTAATATTAAATCCCATTTAATATTACAAACAGTGAGCGGTATCTAGCAATACATCACTGCTACCTAAGTAGTGAGAAAGTCAGTGATTTGACGAAACCTTTCTGTGACAAATATTCATGTGCATTATTATCCCTTTGTCCATATATCTATATTGAACACAAGAAATAGAATGTGTCACCCTTGTATGGTTCAATATCATGTTCCCTGATACCCGAGTAGACTTAACAACAAATGAGGTCAATATCTCATATTGACTCATTTCAGTACGGCCATGCATTTTACAGTCTCACTCTATCAGGGGGCCCACAGATATTACTCCTGTTATGTAGGAGGGACAAATTCCATCTAGGTCACTCACATCCCTCTGCATGGCTCGTGGTATGCCCAATGACCGTCTTTATAATCATCCTATTACAGATGACGTTTGACGATATTAAAGCACACGACTCCTCATGTAGGGATCGTAGCGATTTCAGGTCGAAGGATTGCATACACCATTGCCACTATGAGAACTACTTATAACACTCACAAAACGCTCCATGTAGTGTTCTCATGGTGGGTCAATCCAGTACATCATTACTCTAATGTGTACCTATGTGGCGACTCGATATCTCATATCCATGACCCGTGAGATATGGTCATCAGTTTGCACACATAATTGTCTCAATGTATTATTATTTTCCTTATTAATAAAATACTTGACTACGGATATTTAAGAATAGGATTTCATTGTTCAATAGTGTCTCACGATCAAGTCATATACTTGATATTCTATTAAACTGAAATTACTATTCTAAGGACTTTATTATGTTTAAACAAGTAACACAATAAACTGGAATGGCTCATATCATATCATATATATATATATATATATATATATATATATATATATATATATATATATATATATATATAATAGCAAGATACAAATGTAAGTCTAAGAAATACACTGGACGCTAGGGCTTACACCAACAAGAATCTGTCACGGCCTGGCCGTGACAGCCATCACGACCGTGACGCGTAATATCTGGAATTTTAAAAGCTAATTTGATCTGATTTTGTAATTGCTTGGGATGCAAGTTACCCTACCTTATAAAAAGGACCTAGAGGCTCGAAAATAAGATCACTTTTTGGGCTGCTACCTTAGGTAAAATTAGGATTTCTCTTCTTCTTCTCTTTTCTTAGGTTTTCTTTTATGCTTTTGTTAATCAAGCTTGCTATGAACATGGCAATGCTTGAGTAGTAGTCTTATTTCTAGGGATTGGGGCTATGCCCAAGATTTGTTTATGGTGACGAATTGACGTTTGGTCTCTTGTTAATTTCGACTTTGCTTTCGATTTGATTCCTATTGCTTTAATTACTTGTAAATTCGGTGGCCACTTATTTGCTTGTCGTAGATACTCTAAGGAGGAACCTAGCGGTGAACTTAGGTATCGGATCTATAGGAATCAAACTTAGGACTTAAATCACGAGAGTTAGAAGCGGTCCTTCGAGGGTTCACAGATTGTCACAGAACTTAAAGGGTTCAATTTAAATTCAATTACCACGAGAGTAGGGGTTGGTTTAATTGGGCACGATTTTTACAACCCGAGAGGGAGCATTAACTTATTAAGGATAAATTCGCCTTCAAAGCAATTTTTGATAATTAACAAGGGGTAGTCAATTTGGTAACATGAACAATCTTGTTGGTAACCTAATTCCTAGGAATCTCTTTTGATTTGAAAAACCCCTAATTGATTTATTTTCCTATTTTAATTGATTGCGTTCTTAAATATATGATTTTCTAGATAATTCTTATTACAAAAATCAAATCTTTTCCAAATCCTTTTTATATAGTCCAGTTTAATTGATTTAATAATTAATTGTTATTTGAGATCACGGTCACTATGGGATCGATCATTTTATTACTTGACGACGAATCCGATACACTTGCCGGAGTCCCATCACTCGATTTGGTGCACCAGATTCATGACCTGCCAAGATCTGGTGTACCGAATTCATGATTTGACTCGGTTTGGTACATCGGATTCCTGACCTACCTCGGTGTGGTGCACCAGATTTCTGATTTGGATGGGTAAGGTGCACCGGATTCCAGATCTGGCTCGGTGTGGTGCACCAGATTCCTGAATTGGCTCGGTCTGGTGCACCAGATTCACAATTTGGCTCGGTGTGGTTCACCAAATTCTTGATCTGGCTCGGTGTGGTGCACCAGATTCCTGACTAAGGTCGGTCTGGTGGACCAGATTCATGACCTAGCTCGGTGTGGTTCACCAGATTCCTGATCTGACTAGGTGTGGTGCACTGGATTCCTAACGTGGCTCGTTCTGGTGCACCAGATTCATGACCTGCCTAGGTCTGGTGTACCGAATTCATGATTTGACTCGGTTTGGTACATCGGATTCCTGACCTGCCTCTGTGTGGTGCACCGGATTTCTGATTTGGCTGGGTAAGGTGCACCGGATTCTTGATTTGGCTCGATGTGGTGCACCAGATTCCAGACCTTGCTCAATCTGGTGCACCAGAATCTTGACCTACCTCGGTGTGGTTCAACGGATTCCTGATCTGGCTCGATGTGGTGCACCAGATTCACGATCTGACTCGGTTTGGTGCACCAGATTCATGACATGGCTCGGTCTGGTGCAACAGATTTTTGACCTGCCTAGTTCTGGTGTACCGAATTTATGATTTGACTCGGTTTTGTACATCGGATTCCTGACCTGCATTGGTGTGGTGCATCGGATTTCTGATTTCACTGGGTAAGGTGCACCGGATTCCTGATCTGGCTCGGTGTGGTGCACCAGATTCCTGATCTGGCTGTGTGGTGCACAAGATTCCTGAATTGGCTCGGTCTGGTGCACCAGATTCACGATTTGGCTCGGTCTGGTGCTCCAGATTTATGACGTGGCTCGGTGTGGTGCACCAAATTCTTGATCTGGCTCGGTGTGGTGCACCAGATTCCTGACTTGGGTCGGTCTGGTGCACCAGATTCATGACCTGGCTCGGTGTGGTTCACCAGATTCCTGATCTGACTCGGTGTGGTGCACCAGATTCCTAACGTGGTTCGGTCTGTTGCACCAGATTAATGACCTGCCTAGGTCTGGTGTACCGAATTCATTGACTCGGTTTGGTACATCGGATTACTGACCTGCCTCGGTGTGGTGCACTGGTTTTCTGATTTGGCTGGGTAAGGTGCACCGGATTCCTGATCTGGCTCGGTGTGGTGCACCATATTC
>JAUPTC010001203.1:0-27451 GCA_030762895.1 Sophora flavescens
TTGCATTGATCATATGTTTTGCGTGATTGATTTGTTAAACGTGTTTGAGGCCGAACGGCGATTCGCGTTTTAGAACTTGAATTGGGATCACTAATCGAATATTGCACGAGAGTGAGTAGGAGATTAGTGCAACCTTATAGGGAACAAGAATTAATCAAATTCGAGATTAGGATTATGAGACCTAGTAAGTAATTAATCCAATCGTCGGATACGTCCTAATGAGCACGAGAGTGGATTTAGGAGAATTTAGGGGTCCCGGTTGACATTGTAATTGAACTTAGGGAGGAATTCATCATCACTTGGGTGTACATATTGGGTAGGTGGATTTGTGACCTTGGACATTTTAGTTTTCTGATTTTTAGTTAATTATTTCATTAGATTTGTTAATTTAATTTTGATCCTATTCTCACTCTCTCAACCACCTTCTGTAACTTGACCGAACATATCTGATTTCCCACGGATTAGTCGAATTGGTAGCCCAATCCCTGAGTTCGACCTCGGTAATTACTTACCGTGTTTATTTTATTACTTGCGACGACCCGGTACACTTGCCGGCGTTAACAACAAGTTTTTGGCGCCGTTGCCGGGGATTGGCACAACCAGTTTTCCTAATTTTAGGGAAGTTTGATTATTTGGTTAAGTTATTTTTGTTCTTATTTTTATTTTTATTTTTTTTATTATTATCTTTTTATTTCCTACTATCTCTCTCTACTTCTTTGATTCCACTTGGTCTTGCCGTGTTTTGTATGCGAGGTACACGAAGGAATGCTTCCGGGTTGCGAATATTGTGATGGGAACCATGACACTTGGAGTTGTACGTTCTACTTCCCTCAAGTATATGTGGAACCATGGCATAACGACAGCGTGCCCCGAACAACTATCCAGTCAGAATCAGTATTGGGGTGATATGAGTAGAGACCATCCGGATGTCGCTTGGAGTAATGCTGACGATGGTCTAGCCTGGCAACCACAACCTCAACAAAATTGGCAACAGCAACCTCAACAGAATTGGCAACCTCAACCTTGGGAGTTGGCTCTTGAGAAGTTGTCAACTTTTACAGCCACATCTTTTGAGAAGATGAATGCGACAATTGACAAGTTGGCAACTCAGACAGGGATGACACTTCAGAATCTAGAGATGCAGATTGCCCAGCTCACAAAGCAACTAAATGAGTGTCCCCCAGAGACTCTCCCAGTTGATACCGAGAACGACCCTAAGAACCAATGCAATGCCACAACAACTAGAAGCAGTGGGGTGTTGGGATATGACTGGGATGTAACTAGTTCTCAGGGAGTTGAGGAAGAACTACCACATGTTGAGGAAGAACAACCAGAGGAAAAGGAATTAGCAAGTGACATGGCCCCGGAACAACCACATGTTGAGAAAGAGCAACCTAAGGAAGAGGAGTTGGCAAGGGACAAGGCACCGGAGCAAGGGGGTAGAGAGCAAAATGAAGATAAAGTGGTAGAGGATTTCACCTTGCTTGCCAAGCAACCGGATTTTGATGCGTTAAATAAATATGTTGGCTTGCATGCATGTGTGGACACCGGTAAGATAGACCCTCCCACTTGTCTGGCACACTTCCTCGTGAAGACACCATTTGACCTAAGAGGAAGTGAGTTCATAATTATAGAGGTCAATGGAGTTTTCATACTCAGACTGGATGGAAATATGGATAGAGTCGTATTGCTCCTGCGAGGGCCACTTCACAAACCATGGGATCCGGGGGGAGGATTTGATATGATGAGCATCTCTTGGCCTTTGTACCACAGACTATGGGATCCAGGTGGATGCTTCTTAATAAGTCAAGCTCGGGACGTTAAACAAGCGCTTCTTGGGAGGCAACCCAAGCTAGGTATCCCTCTCTTTTCCTAACTTCTGTTTTGCTTTGTTTATGTTTTTGTTTTTTTGTTTGTCACTCTTGAATAATTTGAGAAGATCAAGAGTTGTTGTATGAATGTCGTGTCGGCAAGCTTATTGGAATTCAATTAGATTGAGCGTAGATTGATTGCATGAATTATTTGACCATTGATGATTTCCCCTAAGTTCTGAAATTAGAAAAGTTTATCCCCACTTAAAAATTGAAAACTGAACTTTGAGAATTTTATTGTGACTACTTGATTTATGATAAGTTTGGGGTGAGGGGGTGCACACATTAGGAATCGTATCTCGGTCAAACAATTTGCAAAATGTCCAGGTGAGGATTTGAGCCTCCAACTCTATTTTTGAATGTGTGAATCACTGTTAAGTTGCACTTTCCCGAATTTGCTTGAATCTCTTTATGGTTTGCATGATTATGTGGTGCATCAAATGATTTAGGCGATTTTCCTTGAAATAACTACTTGGCCTAAAAAGGACCATCCCTAATGCATGTTCCCTAGTTAGCCAAATTGAGCCCAATTGACCTATTGTTTCTTGATGACCCTATATTACGAGCCAAAATCTGAAAAACCTTGTTAACCCAATCTTAGGATTAGGAGAGCATGGAAGCGTAGCAAGAGAATGGTTGTGAGGAACTAAATTTGGGGTGGCTACAAGGAGATATGTCATTTTGGGGTGAGAAAAAGAAAAATAAAGGTTGAAACCTGATGTCGCGTCAGTCGACGTGCGACGACGCTCGTGCGTATCCGGCAAGTGTACCGGACTGCCGTCAAGTAATAAAAGATATCGAACCCACAGAGACTGTGTTCTCGAATCGCAATTAAATTCTAATCGATTATATCTGGACAGTTTTAAAGAGGGTTTTGAAATTGGTTTTTGAATTGAAAGATAGATGAGCAGAGAACAATTAAAACAGAAAACAATTGTTTATGGGGTTTTTATCTAAAACGGATTCCTAGGGATTTGGGTTACCTTTGAGGCTGTTTATGTTGCTAACAGATTTACCTTTGTTGATTACCGAAATTGCCTTGAAGGCGAGTTTATCCTCCGATAGCTTAAGCTCCTCTCGGGTTACAAAGCCGTGCCCAATTGACCCGAGCCCCTACTCTCGTGGTAGTCGATCCCGATTGGACCCTTTGCGTTCAAAGTGACAACTCGTTGCTCCTCGAGGACGGCTTCTAACTCTCGTGATTTCAGTCCCAAGTCTGACTTCTATAGGTCCGACACCCAAGTTCACCGCTAGGTTCCTCCTTGAAATGTCTCGGTCATGCAAATAACCTAAGTTCACCGCTAGGTTCCTCCTTGGATCATTCACATCTCACAAACCAGTGGCTGTCGGGCTTTACGAGTGAATCACCCTAGAGATCCTAAGTTCACCGTTAGGTTCCTCCTTAGAACG
Source organism: Sophora flavescens (assembly GCA_030762895.1). NCBI lineage: Eukaryota > Viridiplantae > Streptophyta > Magnoliopsida > Fabales > Fabaceae > Sophora > Sophora flavescens. The sequence continues at coordinate 3,282 of JAUPTC010001203.1, forward strand.
TCTATGTCACGTAAATAAACGGTTACCGAAATTTATGAGTGATTAACACACTAGAAATCAAATCTAAAACAATTATGAAATCAACAATGGTTTCAACATCAAATTAACATCATTTACAAACCTTGGGCAGAGCCCTAATCCCTAGAAACTATGCTACTACTCCAGTCTTGCCATGGAGATGACAAGCTGGGATGACAACATAATAAAAATCAGAAAAGAGAAGAGGAGAAGAGATCCTAAATCTATGCCTAGAGTAGTAGCCCCTAATGTGTAGATCATCCTCTGTTTCGGATGCCTTGGTCCATATTTATAGAAATGGGGAAGTTAGAGTCCCAAACCAACTCAAAATCTGATCTATTTCGGTTTCTTCAGGTCCAAGTAATGCGCGTCACGACCGTGATGGCCATCACGGCCAGGCCGTGACGGTCTCTGCCTCTGCAAATCTGGAAAATTCAATTTCTCGCGACGCGAGATGCTGCTCGCGACGCGAGATGCTGCTCGCGACGCGAGCCTTCCTTTCATGGCCCGTGATGAATTTCACGGCTGGGCCGTGATGTGCTCTGACTTGTGGTGGTTTTGGGTCACGGCCGTGATGGCTATCACGGCCAGGCCGTGACAGACTCTGACTTCAGCCTTTCTTCTTTTTCAGTTTTGCTCGATCATGGCCGTGATGGGCATCACGGCTAGGCCGTGATGGGCTCTGTTTGGCTCATTTTCTTCAGTTTTAAAGCTCCATCTTCATCCAAACTTCATCATGGTTGATCTTGAGCAATTTACCCTTGATATCTGCAAAACAACACACGAAAACCGCCTTACCTGTTCCAAAGGAAAATTAACCTAAAATCTAATAAAAATATGCCTAAACTACATGAAAATGCATGCAAAATGATAGACAAAGATGATGTGGAATCACACTCATCAAATCACCCCAAGCTTAAAACTTTGCTTGTCCTCAAGCAATTACTCAGGCCATAAGATATAAATCATTCAAAGCATGGATAGTGAACCAAAAACCCTAGAAGCTAATCCAAGTAATAGGCATTTTTAATAAGCATTCAAGAGATAATCAAGTTCAAGTCCAATTAGAAGCTTAGGTTCTTCAAGTTCATGTCCTCACTGATTTGGGCACTCATCTCACCTCACTCAAGTGTTTTAGGGTTTATGACAATTCACTCCATTTCCTCAAGGAAAGTATTTTACCATAGACTTGACTATTAATCAAATCTCCACTTTATTAATGAAAACACTTGAGAATCAAGAGGTCTTTTCCTTTGGTTGTAATGTGGCCATGTGATTTATTGTAAGGTGGGAAAATCAAGGAAAGGGAATTTCAAGAAGGCTAGACAGATTATCAAACATTACAAAGCATGACACCTTCTAAAATACCCCTTTTTGGGCTTTGGTTTACTTTTCCACCTTTCTCTTCTTTTTTTTTTCTTTTTTCTTTTTCTTTTCATTTCTCACTTTCTTTGTCATCCCCTTCTCCATTTTTTTCTGTTTATTTCATTTTTATTTGTTTGGAGAAGGGGAGCTTTTTAGCTCAAGAGAAATTACTTTCTAGCTTTTTCATCCCATACTTTTTCCAACTACCATTTTTCCCTTTTTGTAATACTTTAAAAGGTGCCATACCAAGCATTATTTATCCAAGCAATTCAAGGTACCAAGAAAAGTATTTTTTTCTTTAGGCTCAAAATTGGGCAACTAAGGGGTAGCATTTATCAATCAAAGCTCGGGAGGCCGGAAAAATACCTAGTGCCTCAATCATTTCCAAAAATGTTTTCAGAAATTTTTAAGTTTTGAAATGGTTTCAAGTCAAGTTCTAGAAAATACAGTCCATGAGGAATTAAATCACTCTTTCACAAGAAATGGGGTAGATTTAGTGAATACCCCTTTTGGCTCAAAATCTTACATTTAGTAGTTCAAAAATCAGTGAGGTACACAAGTTTAAGGAACCACATGCTAATTATCAACTATCAAATGACTATCTCAAGAAATTTCATTTTTAGCCATATCACAAGAATAATGAAAAATTGGGTTCAAAATTCACTATCTCAATTCATTTGGCTCCAAGTTCTCACAATCGGATGCATGTTCTAAGTGAGGGGAAATCTAGAGAATGTGATCATACCAATCTAAGCCTATGTGAATGCAACATGAATGCAACAATGCAAATGCAAAAATAAATACCCCCACCCCAAGCTTGATTACTTACATTGTCTCCAATGTAAATAATCAAGTCGGAGAGAGGAGAAAAATGGAACAACTTACCGAGTCGGTAGCGGGCGTTGGCCTCACATTCCAGTCAAAACTTGGGTAGAAATTTTATCACGGCCGTGAGGCTTATCACGGGCAGGCCGTGATCGTTTCTGATCCTCAGGAGTTGCCCTGTCACGGCCGTGATCTACATCACGGCTAGGCCGTGATGCTCTCTGATCTTGGCATCCTACTCATCACGCCCGTGATGGTTGTTACGGCTAGGCCGTGATGCTCTCTGTGCTCTTGTTTAGTTCATCACGGCCGTGACCACTGTCACGGCCAGGGCGTGATGGCCTCTGACTTTATTTTTTTATGCTCTTCTTCTCTTTCTCAACCTGAAAACACTAGACAAACTTATTAATGATATTTTTGCCTCTTGATCTTCTCAAATTATTCAAGAGGTTAATTCAAAAACAAAAGGAAAAAGGGAAAGAAAACTTGGGTTGCCTCTCAAGAAGCGCTTATTTATGGTCTTAAGCTTGACCATACTTCCTTCAATTCAACCGGGGTCGGCTGGGCGTAGAAGTGCAGGAACACTTCTTTTCCATGGAGCTCCTTCAAATAGCCGTTTCTGCTCATACGGCCAGTAACGCTTCTGCTTTGCTCTTTTCTCTCGGAGCTTCCTAGCCTTCCTTTCTTCCGGCGGAAGTTTTGTTTCCGCATGGACAGCAACTCCAACTTCACCACTGCTGGGTGCATCATTAGCCCTGCAAATCTTTGGGGTTGCTTCCATGCTAAGTTCTTTCTCTACCGCTGGAGTCTTTACATCAATTCTGCACACATGGCTCTCAAAAGGAGGGTTGTTACAAGAGTTAATCAACTGAAAATTTACCCTACCTTCCTCTACATTTAGAGAGAGTTTGCCATTCCTTACATCTATTAATGCTCCAGTGGTTGCCAAGAATGGCCTTCCTAAAATGATGGGGAATTTAGAATTCCCTTTCATGTCCAATACCAGGAAGTCGGTAGGGATGAGAATTTTCCCTATCTTTACAGGAACATTCTCTAGTATGCCTAGAGGAGTCCTAGTTGAGCCATCCGCAATTTGTAAGGGGAATTTGAATGGTCTCAACTCTTTGCTTCCCAACCTTTCCATGATAGTGAGGGACATCAAGCTCGCACTAGCCCCTAGGTCACATAAGGCTTGGTCAATTTGCACTTGTTCAATCGAGCAAGCGATGGAGAAACTACCACGGGTCTTTCAGTTTAGTAGGCATTTTAGTCTCTACATCTACTTGCTTTTTCTGACCAACCTCCGTGGGAAAGGTATCGGGGTTGGTACGGTGGTGGAGGGACATATTTTTGGTTCTGGCTCTTCTTTTTCGTTCGTGTCCTCCTCCGGTTCCACGTCCATTTCAGCTACCCCCACCCCAAGCTTATCATCCCTCAAGTGTATGACATTGCAATGCTCATTGGGATTTGCTTGGGTTGCCCCGGGAATGCACCCTTAGGTCTCGAGTACGTCTTTGGCTTGTTGGGCAATCTGGGTTTCTAGCATCTTGTTATGAGTTGCTAAGTTGTCTACCTTAGATGCTAGATCCTTTATTGCCTCACTCACTGCCCTTCCTTGTTGTCTAAACTCCTCATTCTGTTTTGTTTGAGTTTCGACAAAACTTTCAAATAAAGTCTCGAGTTTAGATCTTTGTACCTGAGGGTACCCCGGTGCGGTTCTCTTATTACCTTGACCCTCTTGGAACTCATGGTTGAGCGTGTTGCTGTAGTTGCCGTAGGAGAGGTAAGGGTTGTTTCTTCTTTGATTGTAGGGATTTGGGGGAGCATAGTTGGGCAGCTTCGGGTTCGTATCGTAGTAGTTGTTACAAGAGTTCACTTGCTCACCCGAAGCGCCGGATCCATGTGGGCATCCCATCATGTCATGTCCCTGCATTCCACAAATTTCACAAATAGTGTTAGTAGCACCTATTGCACTCACATTAGCTCTTTCAATCTTATCTAATCGTTTATTTAGTGAGTCAAATTTAGAAATAATCAGATCAATGCTACTTACTTCAAACTTACCCCCCGAAATCTTGTTCGGGTTATTACCTCTTTCGGATCCCCATTGGTGGTAGTTGGTGGCGACATTCTCGATGATGTTGAATGCCTCAGTGAGAGGCCTATTCATAAATGCTCCACCGGCTGCAGAATCTAGTGACACCTTCGAAGAGTAGTCCAATCCGTTATAGAAGGTGTGCACTATTAACCACCTCTCGAGTCAGGGATGTGGGCACGACACCAGAAGTCCCTTGTATCGATCCCAAGCTTCCGATAATGATTCTCCGTCTTTCTGGAAGAAGCCGGTGATCTGGGTCCTTATGTAGGCCGTCTTGGATGGAGGGAAGAATTTCTCCAAGAACGCCTGCTCCAATTGGTCCCAAGTAGTCAAAGTGTTAGCGGGGATTTGCTTAAGCCAGGCCTTCGCCTTTCCAGTGAGAGATGAGGGGAACAATCTCAAACGCACAACATCGACTGAGGCTCCATTAATCCTGATTGCGTCGGTGAACTCTAAGAATGTCTCTATGTGATCGGTCGGGTCCTCCGAAGGCAATCCTCCGAACTGATGTTGCCTAATCATGTTGATTAGAATGGGCGGTATGGTATAGTTTTCCGCCTCAATCTCTGGCCTTGCAATCCCAGTTCGCAAGCCTCTCGCATTTGGGGCTGCGTAATCCTTCAAAGGTTTTGTATCTGGTTGATTCGCCATGAGTGGAACGGGACTTAACCTTTCTCCCTCTCTTTGTAGTCTTCTACGTCTGTGGAAGGTCCTCTCGATCTCCGGATCAATCTCACTAAGGCTCCCAAGACTTAGAGATCTTTGCATATAACACAAGAGAGATGGATACAATAGAAGGAAAAGAATTATTTTTTTTTTGTTTTTTTTTTTATATTTCAGAAATAAAAATCAAACAAAAAGAAAAGGTCCAGAAAAATCAATTCAAAATTTGAATTGAAATTCGAAATGGCACAGTCCCCGGCAACGGCGCCAAAAACTTGATGTCGCGTCAGTCGACGTGCGACGACGCTCGTGCGTATCCGCAAGTGTCTTGGACTGCCGTCAAGTAATAAAAGATATCGAACCCACAGAGACTGTGTTCTCGAATCGCAATTAAATTCTAATCGATTATATCTGGACAGTTTTAAAGAGGGTTTTGAAATTGGTTTTTGAATTGAAAGATAGATGAGCAGAGAACAATTAAAACAGAAAACAATTGTTTATGGGGTTTTTATCTAAAACGGATTCCTAGGGATTTGGGTTACCTTTGAGGCTGTTTATGTTGCTAACAGATTTACCTTTGTTGATTACCGAAATTGCCTTGAAGGCGAGTTTATCCTCTCGATAGCTTAAGCTCCCTCTCGGGTTACAAAAGCCGTGCCCAATTGACCCGACCCTACTCTCGTGGTAGTCGATCCCAGATTGGACCCTTTGCGTTCAGTGACAACTCGTTGCTCCTCGAGGACGGCTTCTAACTCTCGTGATTTCAGTCCCAAGTCTGACTTCTATAGGTCCGACACCCAAGTTCACCGCTAGGTTCCTCCTTGAAATGTCTCGGTCATGCAAATAACCTAAGTTCACCGCTAGGTTCCTCCTTGGATCATTCACATCTCACAAACCAGTGGCTGCCGGGCTTTACGAGTGAATCACCCTAGAGATCCTAAGTTCACCATTAGGTTCCTCCTTAGAACGTCTATGTCACGTAAATAAACGGTTGCCGAAATTTATGAGTGATTAACACACTAGAAATCAGATCTAAAACAATTATGAAATCAACAATGGTTTCAACATCAAATTAACGTCATTTACAAACCTCGGGCAGAGCCCTAGTCCCTAGAAACTAAGCTACTACTCTAGTCTTGCCATGGAGATGACAAGCTGGGATGACAACATAATAAAAATCAGAAAAGAGAAGAGAGGAGAAGAGAAGAAGAGATCCTAAATCTATGCCTAGAGTAGTAGCCCTTAATGTGTTGATCATCCTCTGTTTCTGATGCCTTGGTCCATATTTATAGAAATGGGGAAGTTAGAGTCCCAAACCAACTCAAAATCTGATCTATTTCGGTTTCTTCAGGTCCAAGTAATGCGCGTCACGGCCGTGATGGCCTTCACGGCCAGGCCGTGACGGTCTCTGCCTCTGCAAATCTGGAAAATTCAATTTCTCGCGACACGAGATTCTGCTCGCGATGCGAGCCTTCCTTTCATGGCCCGTGATGAATTTCACGGCTGGGCCGTGATGTGCTCTGACTTGTGGTGGTTTTGGGTCACGGCCGTGATGGCTATCACGGCCAGGCCGTGACTGAACTCGACTTGACCTTTCTTCTTTTTCAGTTTTGCTCGATCATGGCCGTGATGGGCATCACGGCTAGGCCGTGATGGGCATCACGGCTAGGCCGTGATGGGCTCTGTTTGGCTCATTTTCTTCAGTTTTAAAGCTCCATCTTCATCCAAACTTCATCATGGTTGATCTTGAGTAATTTACCCTTGATATCTGTAAAACAACACACGAAAACCGCCTTACCTGTTCCAAAGGAAAATTAACCTAAAATCTAATAAAAATATGCCTAAACTACATGAAAATGCATGCAAAATGATGGACAAAGATGAGGTGGAATCACACTCATCAAAACCCAAGGCAATAAAAAAAAATATTGAAAATAAATTGCCAAAAGAAAAGGGGCAAATCAAGAGATTAGCAAGGAAAAAGGCTGTAGTCACCCGAGACAAAAAGAAAAATGAAAAAAGGAATTTGAGTGGAATATGTATAAAAATGTTCATGCTCTCTTAGTTCCTAGGGACTTAAGCCTAAATATCCGTCATTATCCTACCCTCAGACAGGCCCCATTACAACCTTTAAAAGACCTTCTGATGTTGCATGCATGTTTTCGTGGGAACCATTTTTGAGATGAAAATCAAATTCATGGGAAGTGCTCTTGATATGTGAAATTGAGTGAAAAGTTGATAACCTTGACAAACTTGAGCGAATGAGTGAAATTTTAAATGCCCTTGTGAGGAAGGCAATTGTTTGAGATAGGTGATCTTCCTTTGTGTGTATCTCTGATCCTCAACTTAGAGTAATGATGGAATTAATGATGAATTCTCAATTGTTTAAAGTAAATGAATGTGGGGATTACATTTATGTAGGGGGGAGATCATTGGAGAAAAACTGTTTTGATTGCATGAAATTTGTGCGAAATCGATTGGTTCCCTTAAGCTTGCCAAGTCTTGAGTCATTTTTGAGTTTTAAGCTTGCTTGGGGACAAGCAAGGTTTAAGTTTGGGGTGTTTGATAAGCCTCTGGCTTATCTAGTTTTATGACTAGATGAACTAGGGTTTATGTGCCAATTTATTCGAGTTCACTCTCGTTTTCGCCCAAATTTGCCTTGTTTTGTTCCTAAGTTGGACTTTGACTCGTTTTGCGTCTTTTGTGTAGTTTTTAGCTTATTTTGGATAGAATTACGCTTTTGGTTGCTTTTGATGTTTCCAGGTCAATAAGTGAAGCTCCGGGAGTCAAGGAAAGTCAAGAAGCAGTGGAAATTGCAAGTCTGGAGACACTCGCCTCGCGAGTGTATACTCGCCCCGCGAGCCTGAAAGTCAACAAAGCAGCAAAAGTCATCACGTCAGTCTCGCCACGCGAGAGGTGTATCGTCTCGCGAGATCATGAAGACCTGCAAGACAGAGACCATCACGGCCAAGCCGTGATGAAGACCATGCCCGTGGCAGTTTAAGGTTTGAAGTCTCGCCCCGCGAGAAGAATCTCGCCACGTGAGAGTTTGAAGACCCTGGAAGTCAGAGACCATCACGGCCCAGCCGTGATGAAAGTCACAGCCTAGAATTGAAGACTCGCCCCGCGAACACACTTTCGCCTCGCGAAAGTTCAAATTGAAAGCGCGCCAATTTTAATTCTCGCCTCGCGAGAGGCTGCTCGCCTCGCGAGCGAGCGCAGATCAGGAATCCTATTTAAAGGCTATTGCAGATCAGATTGGAATCCAACTTTAGGAGGCTGGAGAGCTTTTGGAGGGCCGTGAATCCTAGTAGTTTTCCACTGTTTAGAGTAGCGTTTAGGGTAATTTCTTTTCTCTTTGGAGCTGCGTCTCCCTTTTTCTTATGGAGATTATGTCCGATTGTTTGTCTATGAGCATGAGGAACTAATCCCCTCGTCCGAGGGAACGATGAAGCCACCCATGGCGATGTAAATCCGATATGATGTATGTCTTTCTCCTTTAATTCAATTCTTGTTTTCCAATTCTGATTTGATTGCATTGATCATATGTTTTGCGTGATTGATTTGTTAAACGTGTTTGAGGCCGAAGACGGCGATTCGCGTTTAGAACTTGAATTCGGATCACTAATCGAATATTGCACGAGAGTGAGTAGGAGATTAGTGCAACCTTATAGGGAACAAGAATTAATCAAATTCGAGATTAGGATTATGAGACCTAGTAAGTAATTAATCCAATCGTCGGATACGTCCTAATGAGCACGAGAGTGGATTTAGGAGAATTTAGGGGTCCCGGTTGACATTGTAATTGAACTTAGGGAGGAATTCATCATCACTTGGGTGTACATATTGGGTAGGTGGATTTGTGACCTTGGACATTTTAGTTTTCTGATTTTTAGTTAATTATTTCATTAGATTTGTTAATTTAATTTTGATCCTATTCTCTCTCTCTCAACCACCTTCTGTAACTTGACCGAACATATCTGATTTCCCGCGGATTAGTCGAATTGGTAGCCCAATCCCTGAGTTCGACCTCGGTAATTACTTACCGTGTTTATTTTATTACTTGCGACGACCCGGTACACTTGCCGGCGTTAACAACAATTAATAAGCATAAATAGCAGTTTATAACCGCACAAGACAGAGAGAGACGAAAATTAATCAACTTTTACAATCATTGTTTTTGCTTTTACATTGTTGGGCTTAATTGGGCTTAATTGCTTAACATTGTTAATTTTCGGATTTTTCACTCATCCTGACCTTGTCGTCTTGCGCATAGCATAACTAGAGCTGCAGATATCGGATTTTGGTGATCTTGCTGTCCCTAGAAAGATAAGGAAGAGACCTACAGTTTCAGGTTTCACAAGAATTGTCAACTTATGCCAAAATCAAGGCTTAATTGGGTCCCGAGTTCTCTGGCGCGGATCAGTGCGTAGTCCATGATGTTCCTTCACTTAAATGGGCCTAACTTGCTCATCTTAGGTCCAAAAAAGTCATATGATATCATGTTGGAAAGCTTATTCAGATGCCCTTAATTTGGTCTAGGGTTAGGTCGGGATTGATAAGCATAAATAGCAGTTTACAGTCACAAAAGCCAGAGAGAGACGGAAATTAGACAACTTTTACAATCATTGTTTTTGCTTTTAGATTTTTGGGCTTAATTGCTAAGCATTGTTAATTTTCGGATTTTTCACTCATCCTGACCTTGTTGCCTTGCGCAAAGCATAGCTAGAGCTATAGATATCGCATTTTGGTGATCTTGTTGTCCCAAGAAAGATAAGGAAGAGACCTACAATTTCAGGTGTCACAAAAGTTGTCAAATTAGGCCCAAATCAAGGCTAAATTGGGTCCCGAGTTCTCTGGCGCGGATCAGTGCACAGTCCTTGATGTTCCTTCACTTAAATGGGCCTAACTTAATCATCTTAAGGCCAATTAAGGCATATGATACCTTGTTGGAAAGATTATTCAGAGGCCCTTAATTTGGTCTAGGGTTAGGTCAAGATTAATAAGCATAATTAGCAGTTTACGGCCACAAAAGCCAGAGAGAGACGGAAATTAGACAACTTTTACAATCATAGTTTTTACTTTTACATTATTGGGCTTAACTAGGCTTAATTGACAAAAATTGTGAATTTTCGGATTTTTCACTCATCCTGGCCTTGTTGCCTTGTGCATAGCATAACTAGAGCTACAGATATCCGATTTTGGTGATATTTCTGTCCCTAGAAAGATAAGGAAGAGACCTACAATTTCAGGTTTCACAAGAATTATCAAATTAGGCCAAAATCGAGGCTTAATTGGGTCCCGAGTTCTTTGGCGCGGATCAGTGCGCAGTCAATGATGTTCCTTCACTTAAATGGGCCTAACATGCTCATCTTAAGTCCAATAAAGGCATATGATACCTTGTTGGAAAGCTTATTCAGAGGCCCTTAATTTGGTCTAGGGTTAGGTCAGGATTAATAAGCACAAATAAGAGTTTATAACCGCACAAGACAGAGAGAGACGAAAATTAATAAATTTTTACAATCATTGTTTTTGCTTTTACATTCTTGGGCTTAATTGGGCTTAATTGCTTAACAGTGTTAATCTTCGGATGTTTCAATCATCCTGACCTTGTCGCCTTGCGCATAGCATAACTAGAGCTGCAGATATAGGATTTTGGTGATCTTGCTGTCCCTAGAAAGATAAGAAGGAGACCTACGATTTGGTGTGACAAGAATCGCAAATTAGGCCAAAATAAAGGCTAAATTAGGTCTCAAGTTCTCTGGCGCGGATCAGTGCGCAGTCCATGATGTTCCTTCACTTAAATGGGCCTAACTTGCTCATTTTAAGTCTAATAAAGGCATATGATACCATGTTGAAAAGCTTATTCAGAGGCCCTTAATTTGGTATAGGGTTAGGTCTGGATTAATAAGCATATATAGCAGTTTACAGCCGCATAACCCAGAGAGAGACGAAAATTATACAACTTTTACAATCATTGTTATTGCTTTTACATTATTGGGCTTAATTGCTAAACATTGTTAATTTTCGGATTTTTCACTCATCCTGACCATGTTGCCTTGCACAGAGCATAACTAGAGCTACGGATATCGGATTTTGGTGATCTTGCTGTCCCTAGAAAGATAAGGAAGAGACCTACAATTTCAGGTTCACAAGAATTGCCAAATTAGGCCAACATCAAGGCTAAATTGGGTCCCGAGTTCTCTGGCGTGGATAAGTGCGCAGTCCTTGATGTTCCTTCACTAAAATGGGCCTAACTTACTCATCTTAAGCCTAATTAAGGCATATGAAACCTTGTTCGAAAGCTTATACAGAGGCCCTTAATTTGGTTTAGGGTTAGGTCCGGATTAATAAGCATAAATAGCAGTTTACAGCGGCACAAGCCAGAGAGAGACGGAAATTAGACAACTTTTACAATCATTGTTTTTACTTTTACAATATTGGGCTTAACCTGGCTTAATTGATAAAAATTGTGAATTTTCGGATTTTTCACTCATCCTGACCTTGTTGCCTTGTGCATAGCATAACTAGAGCTACATATATCGGATTTTGGTTATCTTTCTGTCTCTAGAAAGATATGGAAGAGACCTACAATTTCAGGTTTCACAAGAATTGTCAAATTAGGCCACAATCAAGGCTAAATTGGGTCCCGAGTTCTCTGGCGCGGATCAGTGCGCAGTCCATGATGTTCCTTCACTTAAATGGGCCTAACTTGCTCATCTTAAGTCCAATAAAGGCATATGATTCCTTGTTGGAAAGCTTATTCAGAGGCCCTTAATTTGTCTAGGGTTAGGTCAGGATTAATAAGCATAAATAGCAGTTTATAACCGCACAAGACAGAGAGAGACGAAAATTAATCAACTTTTACAATCATTGTTTTTGCTTTTACATTGTTGGGCTTAATTGGGCTTAATTGCTTAACATTGTTAATTTTCGGATTTTTCACTCATCCTGACCTTGTCGCCTTGCGCATAGCATAACTAGAGCTGCGGATATCGGATTTTGGTGATCTTGCTGTCCCTAGAAAGATAAGGAAGAGACCTACAGTTTCATGTTTCACAAGAATTGTCAAATTATGCCAAAATCAAGGCTTAATTGGGTCCCGAGTTCTCTGGCGCGGATCGGTCTGCGATCCATGATGTTCCTTCACTTAAATGGACCTAACTTGCTCATCTTAAGTCCAATAAAGTCATATGATATCTTGTTGGAAAGCTTATTCAGAGGCCCTTAATTTGGTCTGGGGTTAGGTCAGGATTAATAAGCATAAATAGAAGTTTACAGCCGCACAAGCCATAGAGAGACGGAAATTAGACAACTTTTACAATCATTGTTTTCGCTTTTACATTATTGGGCTAAATCGCTAAACATTTTTAAATTTCGGATTTTTCACTCATCCTGACCATGTTTCCTTGCGCAGAGCATTACTAGAGCTACGAATATCGGATTTTGGTGATCTTGCTTTCCCTAGAAAGATAAGGAAGAGACCTACAATTTCAAGTTTCACAAGAATTGTCAAATTAGGCCAAAATAAAGGCTAAATTGGGTCCCGAGTTCTCTGGGGCGGATCAGTGTGCAGTCCATGATGTTCCTTCACTTAAATGGCCCTAACTTACTCATCTTAAGCCTAATAAAGGCATATGAAACCTTGTTCGAAAGCTTATACAGACGCCCTTAATTTGGTTTAGGGTTAGGTCAGGATTAATAAGCATAAATAGCAGTTTACAGTGGCACAAGCCAGAGTGAGACGGAAATTAGACAACTTTTACAATCATTGTTTTTACTTTTACAATATTGGGCTTAACCGGGCTTAATTGATAAAAATTGTGAATTTTCGGATTTTTCACTCATCCTTACCTTGTTGCCTTGTGCATAGCATAACTAGAGCTACAGATATCGGATTTTGGTTATCTTTCTGTCCCTGGAAAGATAAGGAAGAGACCTACAATTTTAGGTTTCACAAGAATTGTCAAATTATGCCAAAATCAAGGCTTAATTGGGTCTCGAGTTCTCTAGCGCGGATTAGTGCGCAGTCCATGATGTTCCTTCACTTAGATGGGCCTAACTTGCTCATCTTAAGTCCAATAAAGGCATATGATACCTTGTTGGAAAGCTTATTCAGAGGCCCTTAATTTGGTCTAGGGTTAGGTCAGGATTGATAAGCATAAGTAGAAGTTTACAGCCGCACAAGCCAGAGAGAGACGGAAATTAGACTACTTTTACAATCATTGTTTTTACTTTTAGATTTTTGGGCTTAATGGGTAAACATTGTTAATTTTCGGATTTTTCACTCATCCTGACATTGTTGCCTTGCGCAGAGCATAACTAGTGCTATAGATATCGGATTTTGGTGATCTTGTTGTCCAAAGAAGGATAAGGAAGAGACCTATAATTTCAGGTGTCACAAGAGTTGTCAAATTTGGCCCAAATCAAGGCTTAATTGGGTCCTGAGTTCTCTGGCGCGGATCGGTCATGCGCAGTCCTTGATGTTCCTTCACTTGAATGGGCCTAACTTACTCATCTTAAGGCCAATTAAGGCATACGATACCTTGTTAGAAAGCATATTCAGAGGCCCTAAATTTGGTTTAGGTTTAAGTCAGGATTAATAAGCATAAATAGCAGTTTACAGCCACAAAAGCCAGAGAGAGACGGAAATTAGATAACTTTTACAATCATAGTTTTTACTTTTACATTATTGGGCTTAATCGGCTTAACCGATAAAAATTGTGAATTTTCGGATTTTTCACTCATCCTGGCCTTGTTGCCTTGTGCATAGCATAACTAGAGCTACAGATATCCGATTTTGGTTATATTTCTGTCCCTAGAAAGATAAGGAAGAGTCCTACAATTTCAGGTTTCACAAGAATTGTCAAGTTACGCCAAAATCTAGGCTTAATTGGGTCCCAAGTTCTCTGGCGCGGATTAGTGCGCAGTCCATGATGTTCCTTCACTTAAATGGCCTAACATGCTCATCTTAAGTCCAATAAAGGCATATGATACCTTGTTGGAAAGCTTATTCAAAGGCCCTTAATTTGGTCTAGGGTTAGGTCAGGATTAATAAGCATAAATACCAGTTTAGAACCGCACAAGACAGAGAGAGACGAAAATTAATAAATTTTTAATATCATTGTTTTTGCTTTAACATTCTTGGGCTTAATTGAGCTTAATTGCTTAACATTGTTAATTTTCGGATTTTTCAATCATCCTAACCTTGTCGCCATGCGCATAGCATAACTAGAGATGCAGATATAGGATTTTGGTGATCTTGCTGTCCCTAGAAAGATAAGAAAGAGACCTCAGTTTCAGGTTTGACAAGAATTGCAAATTAGGCCAAAATAAAGGCTAAATTAGGTCTTAAGTTCTCGCGAGGATCGGTGCGCGAGTCCATGATGTTCCTTCACTTAAATGGGCGTAACTTGCTCATCTTAAGTCTAATAAAGGCATATGATACCTTGTTGGAAAGCTTATTCAGAGGCCCTTAATTTGGTCTAGGGTTAGGTCAGGATTAATAAGCATATATAGCAGTTTACAGCCACACAAGCCAGAGAGAGACGGAAATTATACAACTTTTACAATCATTGTTACAGCTTTTACATTATTGGGCTTAATTGCTAAACATTGTTAATTTTCGGATTTTTCACTCATCCTGACCATGTTGCCTTGCGCAGCGCATAACTAGAGCTACGGATATCGGATTTTGGTGATCTTGCTGTCCCTAGAAAGATAAGGAAGGGACCTACAATTTCAGGTCACAAGAATTGCCAAATTTGGCCAACATCAAGGCTAAATCGGGTCCCGAGTTCTCTGGCGCGGATCAGTGCGCAGTCCTTGATGTTCCTTCACTTAAATGGGCCTAACTTACTCATCTTAAGCCCAATTAAGGCATATGATACCTTGTTGGAAAGCTTATTCAGAGGCCCTTAATTTGGTCTAGGGTTAGGTCAGGATTAATAAGCATAAATAGCAGTTTACAGCCACACAAGCCAGAGAGAGATGAAAATTAGACAACTTTTACAATCATTGTTTTTACTTCTACATTATTGGGCTTCATTGCTAAACATTGTTAATTTTCGGATTTTTCACTCATCCTGACCTTGTTACCTTGTGCAAAGCATAACTTGAGCTACAAATATCGGATTTTGTTGATCTTGCTGTCCCTAGAAAGATAAGGAAGAGACCTACAATTTCAGGTTTCACAAGAATTCTCAAATAGACCAAAATCAAAGGTAAATTGGGTCCCGAGTTCTCTAGCGCGGATCAGTGCGCTGTCCATGATGTTCCTTCGCTTAAATTGGCCTAACTTACTCATCTTAAGACCAATTAAGGCATATGATACCCTGTTGGAAAGCTTATTCAGAGGCCCTTAATTTTGTCATGGGTTAGGTCAGGATTAATAAGCATGAGTAGCAGTTTACAGACGCACAAGCCAGAGAGAGACGAAAATTAGACAACTTTTACAACCATTGTTTTTGCTTTTTCATTATTGGGCTTAATTGCTAAACATTGTTAATTTTTCGATTTTTCGCTCATCCTGACCTTGTTTCCTTGTGCATAGCATAACTAGAGCTACATATATCGGATTTTGTTGATCTTACTGTCCTTAGAAAGATAAGGAAGAGACCTACAATTTCAAGTTTCACAAGAATTCTCAAATTAGTCCAAAATCAAGGCTAAATTGGGTCCCGAGTTCTCTGACGCGGATCAGTACGCAGTCCATGATGTTCCTTCACTTAAATGGGCCTCACTTACTCATCTTAAGCCCAATTAAGGCATATGATACCTAGTTGGAAAGCTTATTCAGAGGCCCTTAATTTGATCTAGAGTTAGGTCAGGATTAGTAAGCAAAAATAGCAGTTTACAGCCGCACAAGCCAGAGAGAGACAGAAATTGGACAACTTTTACAATCATTGTTTTTGCTTTTTAATTATTGGGCTTAATTGCTAAACATAGTTAATTTTCGGATTTTTCACCCATCCTGACCTTGTTGCCTTGCGCAGAGCTTAACTAGAGCTACAGATATCAGATTTTGGTGATCTTGCTGTCCCTAGAAAGATAAGGAAGAGACCTACACTTTCAGGTGCCTCAAGAATTATCAAATTAGGCCAAAATAAAGGCTAATTTGGGTCATGAGTTCTCTGGCGCGGATCAGTGCGCAGTCTTTGATGTTCCTTCACTTAAATGGGCCAAACTTACCCATCTTAAGCCAAATTAAGGCATATAATACCTTGTTGGAAAGCTTATTCATAGGCCCTTAATTTGGTCTAGGGTTAGGTCGGGATTAATAAACATAAATAGCTGTTTATAACCGCACAAGCCAGAGAGTGACTGAAATTAGACAACTTTTACAATCATTGTTTTTGCTTTTACATTATTGGACTTAATTGGTCTTAATTGCTTAACATTGTTAATTTTCGAATTTTTCACTTATCCTGATCTTGTTGGCTTGCGCAGAGCATAACTAGAGCTACAGATATCGGATTTTGGTGATCTTGCTGTCCCTAGAAAGATAAGGAAGAGGCCTACAATTTTAGGTGTCACAAGAATTGTCGAATTAGGCCAAAATAAATCCTAAATTGGGTCCCGAGTTCTCTGGCGTGGATCATTGCGCTGTCCATGATGTTCCTTCACTTAAATGGGCCTAGCTTACTCATCTTAAGCCCAATTAAGGCATATGATAGCATGTTGGAAAGCTTATTCAGAGGCCCTTGATCAGCCTCTGGCTCAGCTAGTTTTATGACTAGTATGGCCGTGGTTTTGTGCTAATTATATCTCATTTTCGCCCAAATTAGACTTGATTGTCTTCAAGCAGCATTTTGAGTCTCTAAAGTATTTTTAGGTTAATTTAGCTGATTTAGAGTCGAATAAAGTACTTACTTGTTAATCCTTGTTTTCGGGTAGTAAAGGAAGCGATTCGGAGTTTTTCGCCCCGCCAAAGGCTATTCGCCCCGCGAACCTGAAGGCTGATTGTGCCAGAAAATGCAAACCTTTCTGTGTCGCCTCGCGAACCATTTCTTCGCCTCACGAGCCTGGAAGACCAGAATTCTGAGTTTAGTAGAGGAACAAATGGTGTACTGAGGTTTAGAGATAGAATATGTGTGCCTGAGGATTTAGAACTTAGGAAGTTGATATTAGAAGAAGCACATAAGAGTAAGTTGAGTATTCATCCTGGATCCACTAAAATGTATCAGGATTTAAAGAAATTGTTTTGGTGGACGAGGATGAAGAAAGTGGTAGCCGAGTATGTTTTATCTTGCCTGGTGTGTCAGAAGGCTAAGATAGAGCATCAAAAGCCAGCTGGTTTATTGCAATCAATAGATATCCCAGAATGGAAATGGGATAGTATAGCTATGGATTTTGTGGTTGGACTACCACGAACTCCTAAGAGACATGATGCGATTTGGGTTATCATTGATAGGTTGACGAAGTGTTCTCACTTCTTACCTATGGGGGAAAGCTATAGTTTGGAGAAGTTGACCCAAATCTACATCAAAGAAGTTGTTAGGCTGCATGGTGTGCCATCGAGCATTGTTTGAGGCGAGATCCTAGATTTACCTCCAGATTTTGGAAACAGTTGCACCATGCTTTAGGGACCAAGTTGAGAATGAGTTCTGCTTATCATCCCCAAACGGATGGACAGTCAGAAAGGACGATTCAATCCTTGGAGGACCTTTTAAGAGCTTGTGTTTTGGAACACACTGGCAGTTGGGATGAGTTCTTGCCATTGATTGAATTTACTTACAACAATAGTTTTCACAGTAGTATAGGGATGGCACCATATGAGGCTTTGTATGGTAGGAAGTGTAGGACACGATTATCTTTGGTATGAGATTGGTGAAAATCAAGTCTTGGATCCAGATATGGTGCAACAGACTACGGAACAAGTTAGGAAGATAAGGGAAAAGATGAAGGAGGCACAGGATAGGCAAAGGAGCTACAGTAACAAGAGAAGGAGACCTTTAGAATTCTAGGAGGGCGATCACGTGTTTTTGAGAGTCACTCCGAAGACCGGAATTGGCAGGGCTATCAAAACAATAAAACTTGCTCCTAAATTCATCGGACCTTTCCAGATTATTCGAAGGATTGGTCCAGTAGCTTATCATATTGCTTTACCACCTAACCTTGCTAACCTTCATGACGTCTTTCACGTGTCTTAGTTGAGAAAATATTATCCTGATCCTTCACATGTTATTGAGTCTGAGTCTATACAACTGCGAGAGAATCTAGAGTATGAGGCTTTACCTATAAGGATAGCAGATAAAGAGATTAAGGAGCTTCGTGGTAGACAAATTCCTTTAGTTAAGGTCATATGGGATGAAAATACTGGAGATGCTAGTTGAGAACGTGAAGCAGATATGCAACAACGATATCCACATCTTTTCTGAAGTATGTAAATTTCGAGGACGATTTTTTTTTTTAAGTGGGGTAGTAATGTAACACCCTGTATTTATTGTTTGAAATAACAGTAATACATATAAATATGATTATAAATTTATTTGAGTTTTAGAAAATTAGTTTAATTAAACGGAGTTTACTACTCAATCCTACTTGAATGTAGGAAGCTACGATTAAAATTTAGGTTGGAAAGTCAGGTGAAACCCGGCCTGCGAATTCCATTGACAGTATAATTATACTGCTCAAAAGACCTAATATTAATTCGTGAACGAGATGAAAAATGTTTTTATCGTATTTGTTACGATACTGGAAGTTTTGAAAATTTTGGTAAAAAATTAAAATATTATATTTGTTGTGGGCGTATACGTCAAGATTATCTCTAGGAAAAACCTGCGCCATATGAAACCCGGAGTCGGCAAAGTAGCTGAGATAATGGATTTGACCGACTTGAGCATTTATGACGAGCTTATCCGAGTTATAATGGCCATAATGGCGCATTTATGACAAAGTGAATTTTTGCTATGAAATGACCATTTTACCCTTGTCTTTTTATGACAATTACAAGCCATGCCATTGGAAAATTTGACCAAATCCAACCCAAAACTCACGGCTCCTTCCTCCATTCCAATCACTTGGACATCACTTTTCCTAAGCCATAAATGACATTTATGTTAAGTGGATGAGTTATAAGGCAAATCCATTCTCTCATCAATCACACGAAACCGCCACGAAATTCGACCAGTTTATGCTCTGAATCTAGAAAAACTTTCAACATGAAAGTTGTTCATCTTTCTCTCTTATTTCCAATGACAAAAAGATCATCCAAAACGGACAAGTATGTTGAGATATATACCCAAATTACTAAAACTGTTCTAAACCCTCATCATGTTCATCTTCTTCTCTAATGTTCTCAAATCTTCTTCAAGTTTCTTGATTCTTCTTAACCTATCTTTGACTCATAAATTCAGCCAACAAAGTCAAGATAAGCTTGCATTAAATGTAGTAAAATAATCATCATGGCACTTTATTGACAATTTGCAAACTAGTCCTTCAACTTTTGGAATCTTTGCAAATTGATCCTTAGAACTTAATTGCATTTGAATCCTTTAGCAAGACAACTCATCATCATATAGATCCTTCCTAAGATGGCTCCACTACCTCTATAAATACCATACTCTCACTTTTCACTTAGTTTCTTTTGCCATTTATTTCCAAAACCCTAAAGTTCATAAGTCTCTTAGTGCTAAGTTTGTAAAACAAGTTCTTGGATTTCCTTTGTCATTGATCTTCAAGAGGTAAATTCAAATATTCATTCTTAATCATGCCTATGTTCTTTAGCAAGTTTCTTGATTCAAGGCTTATATCATAGTTGTTCATCACTTTAAAGTTTCTAACCCTAGAACTTTGAAAATTCATAATAAATTCTAGAAAAATCTAATGATGATGAAACTACTTTCTATCTTCTTGATATCATGCATATTATCTAAATCCAAGAGCATGATGTAATCAAAAATTTCTTTCCTAAAAATCTAGCCTTGGCCGAATCTATCACATTAGGGTTGGTAGAGTTTTGTTCATGTGTTGTCATGTATGATCATGTATTCTAAATGGCATGTATGACTACACACTCTAATCCATGTTAGTCTCTTAAAATTAATATTTTACTCAAAAATCTTTGTATTGGCCGAAACCCTAGGTGGGTTAGATTTGTTGAGTTTTGTTCAAAGTTTTCATTAA
Source organism: Sophora flavescens (assembly GCA_030762895.1). NCBI lineage: Eukaryota > Viridiplantae > Streptophyta > Magnoliopsida > Fabales > Fabaceae > Sophora > Sophora flavescens. The sequence continues at coordinate 23,377 of JAUPTC010001203.1, forward strand.
TGATTTTGTTAATCAAGCTATTAGTATGTATGCTTAATAAATCCAAGTTGGTTTATTAAACTAAGAACCCTAGCTCTATGAACCTATTGAGGCCGAATCCTTGTATAAAAGAGATAGGAAGTTTTGAGTTTCCACTTTAGTTGTTTAGTCACTAATCCATGATTTAGGTTAATCAAGGATCATTAATCTATGACTTAATCATGATTAGGAATTTTAAGGATTTTGAACCCTAAAGGTTAGACCTTGACCGAAACCCTAACCCTAAAGGTTAGAGGATTTTGTTTCAAATTTTAGTTTTGTAATAAGTAATCTATGATAGTTAAGACTCTAGTAATTAGGATCCAAAAGATGACCTTAAGAAGATAATCCTAAACCTATTTCAAAGTCTTGGCCGAACCTAGCCCTAAAGTGTCATAGGTGGGTGTTAGTTGATTAATTATAATTATGTTGTTTGGTTGAAGTTGGTTGTGTTAACTGGTAGGCGGGATAACGAGGATCGTTGTGTACGTGTTTCCGGTGCAAACTCGGGTGGGAGAAAGAACCATTCCATCGTCGGAACCGATAAGTAGTATATAATTTATAATAATGGTGTAGGGCGACCTAAACCCTACTAGTGGTCGAGTAATCGACAATACCAAAATCGTATTGGAAACTTTTTCGTAAAACCAATGACGATTTGGGAATTGTAGGTTTATCGCCTTAGGTTGATTTTTCTTTTTTGAGGATTTTTTATTTATTTTCTTTTGACTTGTGTGATACACTGGTTGAGGTATTCGTTCTGCATGTGACGTATTGTTTCGGTGTTTGTATATTATGATATTGAGATGTTTGAATATTTTGTTGATTAATGTGTTATGCATGATGCTCTGCGGTTTAATTCTATGCTTAGATAATTTTATGGAAAGATATATATTGCTCGGAGGTATTTTGTTTGGGTGAGAGTTTTGAATATGAATTAGAAGTGCCTCGCTATTATTTTATAGAAATGATGTGATATAAAGTGTAAGTGGAGGTTATGAGGAAACGCTTGAGGTACTAGGTTGTTATTGATAAAAGTCAGTGAGAATCATGTGTTGCATTGTTGTTCATAACCGTGTATTTGAGATACACGAGGTCCAAGTTCTTGTAGACCGTTACAAATTAGAATTTAAGTTGTGCAACTATAGTGTCATTGCTTTGCATGAGCACCCTTGATAGAGTTGAGAGAGAGAACCAGGGTGTGCACCGACGGTACTGTGCAGCTATAGTGTCATTGCTTTGCATGAGCATTCCTACCATGGATGAGAATGTGCACCGGCGTGGGAAACGTGTCACTTGGACGACCGGTGGCATCCCTAACGAGGGATGTGTGACAGAGTAGTAGTAGTAGCCCAGCATAAAGGTCTAGTTGCATGAGTTGAAAGGTAGAGGATGATGTTATAAAGTATGGATGATTATAACTTGTGAGTGATGCATGTTTGTGACCGTTATTGTATTATATGCTATGAATCTTTTCCACTTATGATGATAGAACTGTTTCTTATCTCCCTATTTCTGTATTTTTGGTGTATGTCTACATTGTTACATTAGAAGACCATATGGACGACTATGTTACGGAGGAGATGGATGGAACCCCACACGAGACGGAGATTGTTGAAGAGTTGAACGGCGTTCGTATGAAGTTGTAGTTGAAGAACAACCTACGATACTAATAATGTGGAGTAGTTAGTTTAAGGCCAGTGAGTCACATAAGATGTTTTGTTTCAGTTAGTTATAAGCAGGTTGTGTAAAATAAAGGATACTCATGTGTGTATTTATGTAAAATAGTTTGGTGTGTTTTATATCTGCATAAGTTATATAATTATTAATTAAGTTTTAATTTTTACGTAATTTCAACATTAAGCGCGCGATTAAGTAAATAAATAATTAAGGATTTAATGTAATAATACAATGGGGCACAACGGGGTGTCACAGGTATCATATTCCTCAATTGGGCATAAGATGAGTAAGTTAGGCCCATTTAAGTGAAGGAACATCATGGACTGCATATTGATCGCGCCGCTGAGAATTCGGGACCCAATTCAGCCTTGATTTTGGCCTAATTTGACAATTCTTGTGAAAGCTGAAATTGTAGGTCTTTTCCTTATCTTTCTAGGGATAGCAATATCACCAAACTCCGATATCTGTAGCTCATGTTATGCTCTCTCAAGGCAACAAAGTCAGGATGAGTGAAAAATCCGAAAATTAGCAATGTTTAGCAATTAAGCCCAATAATGTAACAGCAAAAACAATGATTGTAAAAGTTCTCTAATTTCCATCTTTCTCTGGCTTGTGCGGCTGTAAATGGCTATTTATGCTTATTAAACCCGACCTAACCCTAGACCAAATTAAGGGCCTCTGAATAAGCTTTCCAACAAGGTATCATATTCCTTAATTGGGCTTAAGATGAGTAAGTTAGGGCCATTTAAGTGAAGCAACATCATGGACTGCACACTGATCCGCACCCGAGAACTCGGGACCCAATTTAGCCTTGATTTTGGCCTAATTTGACAATTCTTGTGAAACCTGAAATTGTAGGTCTCTTCCTTATCTTTCTAGCGACATCAAGATCACTAAAATCCAATATCTGTAGCTCTAGTTATGCTTTGCGCAAGGCAACAAGGTCAGGATGGGTGAAAAATCCAAAAATTAGCAATGTTTAGCAATTAAGCCCAATTAAGCCCAATAATGTAAAAGCAAATACAATGATTGTAAAAGTTGTCTAATTTCCATCTCTCTCTGGCTTGTGCGGCTATAAACTGCTATTTATGCTTATTAATCATGACCTAACCCGAGACCAAATTAAGGGCATATGAATAAGCTTTCCAACAAGGTTTTATTTGCTTTAATTGGGCTTAAGATGTGTAAGATAGGCCCATTTAAGTGAAGGAACATCATGGACAGCACACTGATCCGCGCCAGAGAACTCGGGACCCAATTAAGAGTTGATTTTGGCCTAATTTAACAATTCTTGGTACACCTGAAATTGTAGGTGTCTTCCATATCTTTCTAGCTACACCAAGATCACCAAAATCCTATATTTGTAGCTCTAGTTATGCTCTGCGCAAGGCTACAAGGTCAGGATGGGTGAAAAATCCGAAAATTAACAATGTTTAGCAATTAAGCCCAATAAGGTAAAAGCAAAAACAATGATTGTAAAAGTTGTCTAATTTAGTCTCTCTCTCTGGCTTGTGCGGCTGTAAACTGCTATTTATGCTTATTAATCCTAACATAACCCTAGAACAAATTAAGGACCTTTGAATAAGCTTTCCAACAAGGTATCATATACCTTAATTGGGCTTAAGATGAGTAAGTTAGGCCCATTTAAGTGAAGGAACATCATGGGATCGCATACCGATCCCGCTGAATAATTAGGACCCAATTTAGCCTTGATTTTGCCTAATTTGACAATTCTTGTGAAATGTAATTTTCGGTCTTTTTCCTTATCATTCTAGGGACTGCAAGACCCCAAAATCCGATATCGTAGCTCTAGTTATGCTTCTATGCAAGGCAACAAGGTCGGGGATGAGGGAAAAATCCAGAAAATTAACAATGTTTAGCAATTAACCCCAAAAATGTAAAGCAAAAACAATGATTGTAAAAATTGTCCAATTTCCGTTTTTATCTGGCTTGTGCGGCTGTAAACAACTATTTATGCTTATAAATCCTGACCTAACCCTAGACCAAATTAAGGGCCTCGAATAAGCTTTCCAATAAGGTATCATATGCCTTAATGGGCTTAAGATTAGTAAGTTAGGCCCATTTAAGTGAAGGAACATCATGACTGCGCCATCGATCCACGCAGAGAACCTCGGGACCCAATTAAGCCTTGACTTTGGCCTAATTTGACAATTCTTGGTAAACCAGAAATTGTAGGTCTCTTCCTTATCTTTCTAGGGACATAAATATCACCAAAATCCGATATATGTAGCTCTAGTTATGCTCTGCGCAAGGCAACGAGGTCGTGATAAGTGATAAATCCGAAAATTAACAAAGTTTAGCAATTAAATCCAATAATAAAAAAAGCCGAAACAATGATTGTAAAAGTCGTCTAATT
>JAUPTC010001204.1:0-27420 GCA_030762895.1 Sophora flavescens
ACCTATATGACACTATTCACGTATAGTGTTATTTTTATCAAAACCCACCTGGTTGGAGGAGCTATTGGCCCGTGTAACTCAAGATGGAGGGAGATGCCACTCATGATGGAGACATGTTCAAGATAACTGCAGATAACTACTCCTATTGGAAGCCGATGATGGAAGATCATCTATACTGTAAAGATTTGTATTTGCCAATTACCCAGAAGGATATGCCGAAGGATATGCCGGATGTGAAGACTGATAAAGATTGAGAGCTTCAAAATCGGAAAGCAGTAGCTATGATCCGGAAATATATTGATCGAAGCTTGTTCGAGCATGTATCAACTTATACCAATGGGTATGAGTTGTGGACAAAACTTGAATCCTTGATTCAAAAGAAGACGCCCAGGAACAAAGCCCACCTTGTCAGACGATTGGTAAAGTTGGAGTACATGAACGGTCAAAATATGATCGAACATCTGAACACTTTCAAAGGCATTGTTAATCAATTAACAAAGGCAGGCATGAGTGTTGATGGTAAGTTGCAAAATCTTCTACTCCTCAGTTCTCTACCTGAGAGTTGGGACACTCTAGTTGTCACTCTCAGCAACTCTTCTCCAGACGGAAAGCTTAGCATGGATTCTGTTACAGACTGTTTGCTAAATGAAGAGTCAAGAAGGAGGGAAAGAGGTTTGAACAATCAGTTTGAAGCCAATGTTGTTGAAAATAGAGGAAGGAGTAAGAATCGTGGAAAAGGATGTCGTGGAAAATCACAAGGTAGGTCCAAATCTCGAACCAGACTAAATTGTTATTACTGTGGCAAACCAGGACACGTAAAGCCCGAGTGTAGATTCTTGAAAAGAGACCAACAAGATGGAACAGTCCACCCTGACCAGATTGACCCGAAGAAGCATTCTTCCACGTCACACCTCATGAAGAATTCTTCTCATCATACCAAAAAGGAGAATTTGGTACGGTGAAGATGGGAAACCATGTCACAAGTAAAATCGTCGGTTTTGGCGAAGTAACTCGATGATCGAGAATGGAAATAAGCTTGTCTTGAAGGAGGTGGGACATGTACCCGAGATGCGTCGAACCTTATCTCGGTGGGAAAGCTAGATGAAGCGGGATGATAAACCAATTTGGTAGCGAGAAGATGGAAACTCAGCCAAGGAAGCATGATTATTGCTCGCGGCGAAAGGAAGGCTCTGTACATTATGCGGGGAAATATATGCAAGGGGAGGCGAATGTTGCTCAAGACGCAACCAAAGAACTGTGGCATATAAGACTGGGCCACATGAGCGAGCAGGGTCTGGAGATCTTTGCAAAAGATCATCTCCCAAACATAAAAGGGCAGCCACTTGAATCCTGTGAAGACTGTCTAGCAAGAAAACAACAGAGTATCTTTTAAAAGATCAGATGATGCAAGAAGAACAAAGCAGATTCTGGATCTTGTTCATTCAGATGTTTGCTCAACGTCCGAAAGGTGCATTGGTGGTGCTCAATACTTTGTTACCTTCATTGATGATCACTCTAGGAAGGTGTGGGTGTATCCATTGAAGACGAAAGATCAAGTTCTTCAAGATTTCAAGGAGTTTCATGCTTGTGTAGAACGATCATTTGAAAGAAAACTGAAATGCTTGAGAAGTGATAATGGCGGAGAATACATAGGTCTGTTTGAGACATATTGCAAAACTCATGGGATAAGACATGAGAAAGTTCCTCCCAAGACACCTCAGATGAATGGAGTAGCTGAAAGGATGAACATAACGATCACAGAGAAAGTCAGAAGCATGCTTTCTCAAGCAAAACTTCCCAAATCATTTTGGGGCGAAGCAGTGAAAACTATGATTGATCTGATAAATCTGCCTCCTTCAAGACCTTTAAATGGAGAGATTCCAGATGAAGTATGGACTGGAAAGAAAGCCTCTTATGGTCACTTGAGAGTCTTTGGGTGTAGGGCATTTGTCCACATTCCTAAAGATGAAAGAGCAAAGCTAGATGCAAAGACGAAGGAATGCATATACCTTGGTTCACCAAGAGATGAACTTGGTTTCGGATTATGGGATCCTGCACACAAGAAGATTGTTCGAAGCAGGGATGTGGTGTTCTTTGAAGATCAAACGATCCAAGACATTAAGCAATCTGAGAAGCCAAAGCACAAGGTGATTTCTGATTCAAGTCCTGTTGTGATAAACAATTCAGGGGAAGAGAATCCTCAAAGGAATGATGAACATGATCAGGAGGAACAATATGATCAGACAGAACAACCTGACCAGATAGAACAAAGTCAGGATCAGATGATGGAGACTGATGAGACAGAAGAAGAATCTCAAGTAAGACGATCCAGAAGAGTCAGACAACCATCAAGAAGATATTATTCAAATGAATATGTCAATCTCACCGATGAAGGAGAACCTCAAAGCTTCATAGAAGCAATTGAGACGAATGATAAGGAGAAATGGTTGCAAGCCATGGAAGAAGAAATGCAGTCCCTGAAAGAGAATCAGACGTATGACCTGGTGAGATTACCAGATGGACGAAAGGCGTTGAAAAACAAATGGGTGTTCAAGATCAAGACGGAAGAGAACATCCCAAACCCCAGGTACAAAGCAAGAATTGTTGTAAAGGGGTGCAACCATAAGAAAGGCATAGATTTCGAAGAAATCTTCTCACCAGTGGTGAAGATGATATCTATTAGAGCAATTCTCGGTCTAGCTGCAAAACTAGACTTGGAGATTGAACAACTTGATGTAAAAACAACATTCCTACATGGAGACCTAGAGGAGGAAATCTATATGGAGCAACCAGAAGGTTTTACAGAATTGGGCAAGGAACACCTAGTGTGTCGTCTGAAGAAAAGCCTCTATGGTCTGAAGCAAGCTCCAAGGGAATGGTACAAGAAGTTTGATCTCTTCGTGACCCAACACAATTTCAAGAAGACCTCCTCGGACCATTGTGTGTTTGTGAAGAACTATGAGAATGGTGAATCCATCATACTTCTGTTGTATATTGATGATATGCTAATTATTGGGAAAGATAAGGCGAAAATAGCTGCTCTCAAGAAGGCATTGAGCAAGTCTTTTGCCATGAAAGATCTGGGTGCAGTGAAGAAGATTCTTGGAATGAAGATAACTAGAGATCGTTCTAGAAGGATGCTGTGGATGTCACAAGAAGACTATATCCAGAAAGTTCTTGAAAGGTTCAACATGCGTAATGCCAAACCTGTGCGTGTTCCATTACCTGGTCCTCTCAAACTGAGTAAGACGCAATGTCCAGGGGATGAAGAAGAAAAAAAAGAAATGAACAAGGTGCCCTATTCTTCTGCAGTGGGTAGTCTTATGTATGCAATGGTCTGTACAAGACCAGACATTGCTTATGCTGTCGAAGTTGTGAGTAGATTCCTATCAAATCCAGGAAAGGAACACTGGAATGCAGTGAAATGGATACTACGATATCTGAGAGGAACTGCCAAAAGCTGCTTGTGTTTTGGCAATGGAAATTTAAAGCTTCTTGGGTATTCAGATGCATATATGGCAAGAGATATGGATTCAAGAAAGTCTACATCGGGATATCTAATCACTTTTGCAGGGGGAGCTATCTCATGGCAGTCAAGACTACAAAAGTGCATTGCTTTAAGCCTTACAGAAGCAGAATTCATCGCAATCACCGAAGGTTGCAAAGAGATCTTGTGGATGAAGAAGTTCCTACAAGAGTTAGGACAGGATCAGGAAAGTTATATTCTCTATTGCGACAGTCAGAGCGCAATTCATCTCAGTAAGAACTCGACATTTAATTCAAGGTCGAAACACATCGATGTAAGGTATCACTGGATTCGTGATGTGTTGGAAAGTAAACTGCTGCAGATTGAGAAAATACACACGAAAGATAACGGAGAGGATATGATGACAAAAGCTCTACCGAAAGAGAAGATAGAAGCCTGTAAAGAAGTTGCAGGCTTAGCATCAACCCCAAACTGATTCAAGGATATTTTCCCTTTGGCTGAAGGGGGAGATTTGTTGGAAATTTCAGCCAAAGCAAGTCTCACATTGTATGGGAGCTAACTTGGAGAGCCCCCTTTAGTCTATATAAAGAAGCTTAAGGGGTGCTAACTAATCACACTAATCCTCACAAGAGAGGGTGAGAGAAAAATAGAGAGATCCTTAGAGAGAGTTTTCTCAGATAGAAAAATAGTGAGCCAATTTGTGAGAGTGCTATCCACAAATTGAGGATACAATATTCTTGTATTTTTGTATTCCCATTATAGTGGAAGTTTAAGCGGCCTACGGGTCCCGTGGTTTTTTCCTTGCTCACATTGAGGAGGTTTTTCCATGCTAAAATTGTCCCGTGTTATTACACTTATCTTTCTACGCTTTCGCTTACTGCCTATTTTTGAGTTCATAGAGGAGGGAAATTATACTGGTATTTCCCAACATCAATCACATCCAAAGAGAAGAGTCACGGATCTTGGCTGAAAGAAGTAGTGAAGTAAAGCATGATATTGGTGCTGCCTTTCATTCCTCCAAGCCTGAAGCAGGTGCAGCATTCTACTCCAACAGAAATAGGAACAAAGACTCCAAAGATGGTCCAAAACCAAAGTATGATCACTGTGGAAAGCTTGGACATGATAAATCCAAGTGTTTTTAGATTGTGGGATATCCATCTTGGTGGGATATGAGCAGAATGAACAGAAAACGCACCACGAATTCAGGGGGAGCATAACTAGCTTGGACAGAAAATGGTGGTCAAAGCAGGAACACAGCTCAAGAAGGACACAATGTTGCACTTCATTGTACTCGCAACAACACATCAGATAATCAACAAGAATACATGTGCAGTAATAAGCTTATTTTTGGGCAAAATAGTTGGGTCTTTGGGCGGTGGAGCATCCCATCATATGACTCCATTGTACCATCTGCTCAACAATGTGTGTGATCTTGAAGAGCCTTTGCATATTACAGTTCTAACTGGAGCTGTTGTGATTGTCCAAAAGAAGGGCAATGTGACTCTTAACAGTAACATAACTTTATTAGATGTGCTATTTATACCACAATTTAGCTGCAATCGATTTACTGTTTGCAAATTATCAAATGACATGAATTGTGCAATCACTTATTTAGTCTATATAAAGAAGCTTGTTCAAGACAATTGAGGAAGGAGCATCATTGGCAACCTATACTCAGGACAAGAATAATCTATGGCATGCGAGAATGGGTCACCTTTCTAACCATTACATGTCTAAGCTGTCTAGATACATTAGATTTACTTTTGATGCAAATAAATTGGGATGTTATGATGCATGTCATCGTTCCAAACAGTGTATGATAACTTTTCCTTTAAGTACCAATAAAGCCAATAAAATCTTTGAGTTGATTCATTGTGACTTATGGGGAAAGTACAACACAAGATCACACAATGGCTCACACTATTTCTTGACAATAGTAGATGATTACTCTCGTGCTACATGGGTTTATCTATTAAAAGATAAAACATAAACAACAAACCATCTCATTAATTTCTGCAGGATGGTTGCAACACAATTTGAAACTAAAGTAAAGGTTATAAGGAGTGATAATGGAACTGAATTTGTTAACACAAAGGTTCACACTTTTCTTGATAATGAGGGAATACTCCATGAGACTTCATGTGTCCATACACCACAGCAAAATGGTCGTGTGGAAAGAAAACATCGACACATCCTTGATGTGGCACGAGCTCTTAGGTTTCATGCCAATCTACCCTTGCATTTTTGGGGTGAATATGTGACGCGCTGTCGCGCACGCGTCAAAAAGCGAGCGGTTTGTAAAAATATGTAGATAGGGAAAGTGCGACAACTCGAGTATCGTCTCACAAGGACTCTTAGGTTGTTGTTAACAGAAAAGGTCATATTTGGGGGGTTTTGGATTTGAAATAAGATAAAGAAAACAAAACAGAAAAACAATGCAAACTAAATAACTATCAAATAGCTAAAAATGATCAACCTACTGCTTTCGGTTTCCCACTATCATTGGTTCATATAAATCCAAGCCCTAAGCGGATTCTATTCCCTTTTCGATTGTAACATCAATTAATAAGCGAAACCGACGCTACGAGACATATGCTCCTAATTCCGAATTAAGCAAACGGATTAAGCCCTTCGTGAATTAAGCAAACACGAATTGAACACACGCGAATTAAGCAAACACGATTAAGTTTAGGAACACACAATCATCGAAACAAATCAATATATATATTCCATACAAACTGAATTAAGCAAACAGAATATATAGAACAAATATTGAAAGAGAAAAGCAATGAGATTAGGAATTATAGAACCTCAAGCGGCAGTGCAAACCGATTACAGTAGATCAATCAAGGAGACTAGTTCTCCATTACAAAAGAAACACAAAATACTAAACCTAAATTCGCAATCGTCCTAAAAAGAAAAGAAGATGAAAAGATGAAGATCTCCCAGTTTCGACCTAAGCAGGACTATAAATACAGATTACGGGTTGCGGTCGCTCGCGAGGCGAAACATGTTTGCGAGGCGAATCTTATGAACAGTCCTTGAGTGTTTGGATTTCTCCGAGGCGAAACATGATTCGCGAGGCGAGCCGAGAGAAGAGGTGACTATCTTTGCTGCTCGTGTTGGTCTTCGGGCTCACGAGGCGAGTAGCCTCTGCGGGCGAAAACTCCCAGAATTGCTTCTCTTTGTTAACCTGAAAACAAGAAATAGCAGTAAGTGCTTTATTTGACTCTAAATCAACTAAATTAACCTAAAACTACTTTAGAGACTCAAAATGTTGCCTGAAGACAATCAAGTCTAATTTGGGCGAAAACGGGATATAATTAGCACAAAACCATGGTCATACTAGTCATAAAACTAGATGAGCCAGCGGCTTATCAAAATACCCCAAACTTGAACTTTGCTTGTCCCCAAGCAAACTAAAACTCAAAAAGGCTCAAGATTTGGCAAGCTTAAAGGATTCAATCAACTTTGCACAAATTTCAAGCAATTCATCAGAATAATTTTTCCTTCAATGTTCCCCCCTTTTCAAACAATGTAATCCCCACATGCATTTACTCTAAACATTTGAGAGTTTCGTCATTCATACAATCAATAATCTAAGCTAGGGATCCATGTTGCACACAAAAGGAAGATCACCCAATTCAAACAATTGCCTTCCTCACAAAGGGAATTTAACATTTCACTTAATCGCTCAATTTTTGTCTAGGGTATCAACTTTTTCACTCAATTCACATTTCAAGAGCACTTCCCGTGAATTTTATTTTCATCTCAAAATGGTTCCCACAGAAAACATGCAAGCAACATCAAAAGGTCTTTTAAGGTTGTAATGGGGCCTGGCTAATGGTAGGATATTCAAAGGTACTAGGCTTAAGTCCCTAGGAACTAAGAGAGCATGAACATTTTATCACTTTGAATTTCCACTCAGATTCCTTTTTCCATTTTTCTTTATGCTTTGGGTGACTACAACCTTTTTCTTCAGATATCCTTTTTTTTGACATTTTTGTTCTTTTATTTCCCCTCTTTTTTTTCCTTGCCTTTGGCTCCAACCTTTTTATTATTTTTTTCTTTTTTTCTTTTTTCTCACTCCAGAATGACATGTCATATCCTTGTAGCCACCCCAAACTTAGTTTCTTGCAACCCTTCTCTTGCTAGGCTTCCATGCTCTCCTAATCCTAAGATCAGGTTAACATGGTTTTTCTAGGATCCCATTGCCTGTAGCATAAGGCCCACGTGATAGACAAAGGGTGGAAGCTCATTCCATGCTTCCATAACTTGCAGCCTTGATATGGGAGTGAGCACTTGACAATTATGGTGACCTCGCCCAGTGCGACGGACTTCTCACTCCCTCTTGGGTCAAAGATGACCTCTTTTTCAACAAAGTCCTCCCAATAAAAATGGGGTTCGACCTCTTGGACTGGCCATAGTGCCTTCATATCCGAGGGTGCAAAATCCAGAGACTTGAACTCCATGGTTGGTGGCTCCATAGTGGGAGGTGGCAAATAGTTAGAGAGATTCTCTGGTGCTGCTTCATCTTTTGCACATTTTTCATCCGCCGCATTACGTGCATTCATCACCTTCTATATATGTAGTAACCTCAGCACGCACCACACAAGTATTTCTCCCATCAAAATTGACACATGCATAGGAGCCAAATGAATCATCTAATTCCGTAATTTCTTCATCATCCTCTAGCATAGCGGAATGGATGTCCTCCATATGCCTCTTCCTCTCAATTTCCTTAGTCAAGGGTTCGATCCTTGAGCTTGTTGCATGGCATTCATGGAAGTGGCAAGCTGTCCAATCGGGTCGCAAGGCACGAATACTAGCATCCGTTCGGCTGAGACTGGTCAAATTGTGTATCGCAAATTGTGAATGCTAGCATCGTTATTCTTGAAACTGGCCCAAATTACTCCTAAACCGGAGATTTTGTGCATTTATTTGTGCGATTATTTGTGAAGTCATTTGCTTGAACATGTCCTCTAGTGAAGGTCCGAAAGGTGCAGAGGTGGTCACTTGGGGAGAATTCTGCGGTGGTGCCAGCAGTAACATCGATTGTTGTTGCGTGGGTGAGTCCCCATACCAAGGGTTTGGATGGTTTCCCATTTGGGGTGGTACTCATCGGTGGAAGGGTCAAGAATGTTGTGTCTGTTTACGATTGTTACCTTGATTGTAAATATTGGTTGTATATGCTTGAGGTGATTCATTAACTTGTCTAATACCAAATATCTCTCGCCTGATTGATGCAGCTCTGAAGGCAGGAAAGTATCTCACTAGGAAGACTTTCTTCAAATCAAACCAGGTTGAGACGGAATTCGGCTCAAGACAATACAACCAATCCCTTGCAGCGCCTTCAAGTGAGAGATGGAAGGCTCTCATCTTGATGTGGTCTTCTGTTATTCCTTCAGGTCTCAGCATTATAGAACAAACAACCTGGAATCCTTCGAGATGCTCCCCGGATTCTCACTGCAAGACCACTAAACCTTGGCAACTAGATTGCATTAAACCGAGAAAAGTCGGGATAATATATGCATGGCGGTTCATAATTAACATTAGGCATCTATCCTTGCATATAATTATCCATGGGTAGATCCACAATCAGACCAATTCAGAAAAAAAAAATTTTAAATATTTTTTTTAGTATTTTCTGTTAATAACAACAAGAGTTCCCCAAAACTGGCGCCAATTTTTATTGCGCTCATAATTAACATTAGGCATGTATCCTTGCATATAATTATCCATGGGTAAATTCACAATTAGACCAATTCAGAAAAATGTGTTTTTTTTAATATTTTTTTTAGTATTTTCTGTTAATAACAACAAGAGTTCCCGACACAGCGGCGCAATTTTTACTGCTTTGTCGGCGCCACGCGTCAAAAGCGGCGGTTTGTAAAAATATGTAGATAGGGAAAGTGCGACAACTCGAGTATCGTCTCACAAGGACTCTTAGGTTGTTGTTAACAGAAAAGGTCATATTTGGGGGGTTTTGGATTTGAAATAAGATAAAGAAAACAAAACAGAAAAACAATGCAAACTAAATAACTATCAAATAGCTAAAAGCGATCAACCTCTTCGCTTTTCGGTTTCCCACTATCATTGGTTCATATAAATCCAAGCCCTAAGCGGATTCTATTCCCTTTTCGATTGTAACATCAATTAACAAGCGAAACCGACGCGCTACGAGACATATGCTCCTAATTCGAATTAAGCAAGCGGATTAAGCCCTTCGTGAATTAAGCAAACACGCGAATTGAACACACGCGAATTAAGCAAACGCGATTAAGTTTAGGAACACACAATCATCGAAACAAATCAATAAATATTCCATACAAACTGAATTAAGCAAACATAATATATAGAACAAATATTGAAAGAGAAAAGCAATGAGTTCAGGAATTATAGAACCTCAAGCCTGAGTGCGAACCGATTCTGATAGATCGATCAAGGAGACTAGTTCTCCATTACAAAAGAAACACAAGATACTAAACCAAAATTCACAGCCGTCCTAAAAGAAAAGAAGATGAAAAGATGAAGATCTCACAGTTCGACCTAAACAGGACTATAAATACAGTTAAGGTTGCGGTCGCTCGTGAGGCGAAACATATTTCGTGAGGCGAATCTTATGAACAGTCCTTTAGTGTTTGGAATTCTTGCGAGGCGAGCCGAGAGAGGGTGGCTATTCTTGCTGCTCGTGATGGTCTTCCGGGCTCGCGAGGCGAGTAGCCTCTCGGGCGAAAACTCCCAAATTGCTTCTCTTTATTAACCATGAAAACAAGAAATAGCAAGTAAGTGCTTTATTTGACTCTAAATCAACTAATTAACCTAAAACTACTTTAGAGACTCAAAATGTTGCTTGAAGACAATCAAGTCTAATTTGAGGAAACGGGATATAATTAGCACAAAACCATGGTCATACTAGTCATAAAACTAGATGAGCAGTGCTTATCAATGTGTCTTGATTGCGTTTACCTCATTAATAGAACTCCAACAATAACAAATGAAGGAATTACTCCTTTCCAATTACTTTATGGTAAGCCTCTTTCTTATGAGCACTTAAGGGTTTTTGGTTGTCTTTGATATGTAAAGACACCAACAAAACCTCATGATAAATTTTGTTGCTAGAGCAAATAGATGCATTTTTGTTGGTTATCCTAGGGGTAAAAGGGTTGGCGGGTGTATAATCCAAGTACTAGAGAGTTCTTAATCTCTAGAGAAGTCAAGTTCTATGAACACATATGTCCAAATAAGGAACATGAAGGAAACCGAATGGCAGATATTGATAGTACAACAACCAATTTCTCAAATCTTACTTCACAAAATGAAGTTAATCAATCCAATTTGATGGATTACAATGATGCGGAAATTGATTCACCTAATGATGGATATGAATCGGGTGATGAGTTGGTCTATTCAGGCGAGTCCCCTACTGATATGGCAGAAATACCTACCAATACAAGTGCAGCAGAAAATCAAGAAGCCTTACAACCAAAAGAATAAAGAAATAGGCGACTCCCCACCTATTTGAAGGACTTTTATTGCAATTCAGCAATTCAAGAACACCCGCACATCACCTCAACTTCAACATCTTCTCCTGGTAACCCTTACCCATTCTCACAATATATTAGTTATGATAATTTTTCTACTTCACATAAAGCTTTTCTTTCGGCCATCAAGTCTCATGATGAGCCTAAGAATTTCTCCCAAGCAGTGCGATCCTCACATTGGCAAGAAGCAATGGCACAAGAAATCTGACTTTGGAAGAAAACAACACTGGACCTTAGGACCCCTTCCAAAAGGAAAGAAATGGGTTCGTTGCAAATGGGTTTACAGGATCAAATACAAGGCCAATGGAGACATTGACAAATATAAAAGCACGATTAGTGGCAAAAGGCTATACTCAAATTGAAGGGGAAGATTTAACGAAACCTTTGCACCCATGGCAAAAATGACCACGGTTCATTGTCTATTAGCCATATGTACGATTAAAAAGTGTGAGCTTCATTAAATGGATGTTAGCAACGCTTTTCTTCATGGAGATCTTGATGAAGAGGTATATCTGGCCATACCTCCTGGATATGTGGTGACTGAGTCACAACTTGTATGCAAATTGCGAGAAATCCTTATATGGTCTTCACCAAGCATCCGAAATTGGTATGCTAAACTCTACCAAGCTTTAGCTCACTATGGTTTCCAACAATGCAGCTCTGATCACGGTCTATTCACCTATTCTCCTGGTTCAACTTTCATTGCTACTTTAATCTATGTTGATGACTTATGACACTATTTCTTGCACAACATTCAAACAATATCTCAGTTGAATGCTTTCGGATGAAAGACCTTGGAAAGCTTACATACTTCCTTGGCCTTGAACTTTCTCATGGAAACACTGGTTTGTTTCTTTGTCAACAAAAATACACCTTTGATATTCTCAAAGAATGTGGCATGTTGGATTGCAAACCTTGTGGCTTTCCTATGGATCAACATCACGGACTGTCATCAGAAGTAGGAGAACCATACTCCAATGCACCTCAATATAGATGTCTTATTGGTAGATTAATTTATCTTACCATCACTCGTCCAGAATTAGCTTACTCAGTTCATATACTAAGCTAATTTATGCAAGAGCCAAGACAACCACATTGGGATGCTGCTATGCGAGTTCTTCGTTACTTAAAGTCCTCTCCAGGTCAAGGACTTTTCTTTGTCGAGTTAGTCGAACCGAGATTGTAGAGATATTCTGATTCTGATTGGGCATCCTGTCCAACTATAAGGAGATCCATTATGGGTTATTTCATGAAGCTAGGAAGTAGTCCAATCTATTGGAAAACAAAGAAACAAACTACAATCTCCAAATCATCCAGCGAAGCAGAGTATAGAGCTATGTCTCATGCAGCTAGTGAAGTAATTTGGTTGAGAAATTTGTTGTCTGCTCTTCAAGTCTCCTTTAATGGGCCTACCCTGTTGCTATGTGATAACCAATCAGCTCTCTATATAGCTGCAAATCCTGTTTTTCACGAACGTACTAAACACATTGAAGTGGATTGTCACATTGTTAGGGAGCAAATCCAAGCTGGAAGAATCACAACTGCTCATCTGTCCACTAAACAATAATTGGCTGATATTTTTACAAAGGCATTGGGTCAGAAGCAGTTCCAGAATCTACTTTCCAAGTTGGGAATTCATGATCTTCATTCTCCAACTTGAGGGGGAGTAATGAAGATAAGGATAGCAGAGAAACTAACTCTGCCAACCAATTCTGTTACAACTAAAATTGATTATGATATTTGATGATACAGTTATTGGATTTTAATCTCTTTTTCTGTTATTAGTGATAACTGATAAGTGATAGGCTTAGCTTAGTTTGTTGAGGAGTTTGTTATGTCAACTCCTATAAATGTAAACCATCTGGTTGATGAATAATCTATGAAAGCGTCTAAAGCATTCAACATCTTTGTTTTTCATCCATCTTTCATTATAATGGTTTTGTAAATATAACACAATGATAATTACAACCATTGCCTTTGTTAGTAATATATACAACTACTCTTTTTCATCCCTTTTCATTCACTGGTTTACTTCTCTAAGCTTCCCTTTTCTATAATCACGAGACCCAATAAAAAGAAGCAAACAAAAGCATGGGCTTGACGAGGCCCAACACCACATCACTAGACAACCAAAACAAAACGAAAATAATAAAAAAGAACTTCAGCAAACAAATCAAACAAAGTTAGGCAAAGGAAAGAAAAAGGGAAGCTTTCTAGTCCCTAATGGCTATGCTCTTTGGTGAATAAATGGAGCTATCGGGACAGGACTTGCAGCCAAAGACACGACAAGGAGTATTTGGTGATTTGGTGAGGTTGTGAAATGGTTGTCTATAAGTCCTTGTTGAGGTTAAAACAAAGAAGATTTGGGGCTAGTGTGTGAGTCGTGTTCTTTTGGTATTTGGGATGTTTAAATTACTAGGAATCCTGGTTGGGGGCAAATCCAAGGAAAGCAAGCACTTGGAGCTCGGTGCACTACAACATTTTTGCTTTATGAGAACAGTTAAAAAATGTTGTTTTATCCGATAAAAACTATTGCCTAAAAGTATAGGCCGATTTTTAAGGGTTGTCTATTCAAGCGTTACTTATTGTCAAAGGCAACAATTTTTTGTATCTCATGACAACACTTTCGTTAACTATTTCATGTTTTATACAAATAGGAAACAGTTTTTGGGTGAACCTAGCTAGTACGATTTGGCAAGTGTACCTAGTCGCAAAACAAGTAATACGGTGGTGAGACCAGGATATCGCCCTCGAGGATCATGGACAAGTACCACTTCGCAAATTGGACTGCTATCTAGACGATCGTTTGGATGGAAGGTAGCTCCTAACATGTAATGAAACAAACAAGAATAAAATGTTTTTGTTCTTTTGGGAATTTTAACAAACACTTAACAAAAGGCAATGAGGATGTGATAACAAATGGATGAAATTGCTAGAGTTAGACTATACTAATCCTCCCTTGATTGCAATGAAATGGTAAATAACATAATTCCTAATTCAATTATGACAATCAAATCTTCTCAAATACTCAAACCCTAATGTCTTAGGTGGAATGAGCCTAAAATCCCAAATTAAACCCTAATGTCTTAGGTGGATTAACATGAGAATTTGCATTAAGAGTCAAGATTCATAAGATTGCAAGCACCCCAAGACCTATGTCTAGGTTCATGAACTACTTGGCATTTGATTCATGAACATGCCTTAACATCAATCTTTCAATTGTCTATCAAAGCAACAAATCATTCCAAGGATGATCAAACCTAGGAAAGCATTAAGCATGGAATCAAATACTCATAAAGAAATAGGAATTTGTATTACAATCAAATCATGAGACAAACAAGTTCAGAAAAGTCATCATCTAACCCCAACAAAAAGGGGTTTAGATACACATAATCAAAGAGAAAAAAAAATAAAAGAAATAGAGATGAAGGAAGGAAGGAACTCCATGGAAGGATGCACAGCAGCCACAGCAACCAGAGAGTATGTATTAGGGTTCTTGGATCCCTTTTCTCGTTACGCGATGGTCTTTCTATAACTTAGGCACGCGTCCACGGCCGTGATGGCCATCGCGGCCAGGCGTGACGGGTTACGCCCTGGACGCCTCTTCACTTTTTTGATTCATCACGGCGTGATAGATTCATCTGGTCAATGAGCGTGTCACGACCGTGATGGGTATCACGGCAGGGCCGTGACCGGATTCGACTTTTGGGGGTCTGAAATGCGGTTGAGAGTCACGGCCGTGATAGCCATCACGGCTAGGCCCGTGATAGCCATCACGGCTAGGCCGCGTGACGCTTCCGACTTTTGGCTTCTTTCTCTTGATTATTGCTCCATCACTGGCAGTGATGGTCATCACGATAGGCAGCGATAGGCTCGCTTGGCTCATTTTCTTCTCTTTTCAAGGCTCTATCTTCATCCAAGCTTCATCATGGCTAAATCTTGGGCATTTAATCATAAGTTCCTGCAAAAACACACACAAAACCGCCTCACTGTTCCAAGATAATAACTAACTAATAATCAAATTAAATATGCCTAAACTATACGAAAATGCATGCAAAATGTACATGAATATGAGGTGAAATCACACTCATAAAATCACCCCAAGCTTAAGACTTTGCTTGTCCTCAAGCAATCACCAAGGCCATAAGAAACAAAGATAGAGCATGGATAGTGAACTAAGAACCCGAGTAACAACTAATCCAAGTAATAGGCATTTTCAAGTAATTCACCAAGAGACGATCAATTTCAAGTCCAATTAGACGCTTAGGTTCCTAGACTCACATTCTCACCTGATTCGGGCACTCTTTTCTCACCTCACTCAAGTGTTTAAGGACATATAGCAATGCGCTCAAGTTCCTCAAGGAATGAATTCTACCATAAGCTTGACTATTAACCGAATCTCTACTTTATTAAAGAAAACAATTAAGAATCAAGAGGTCTTTTACTTTGGTTGTAGCGGGGTCATGGGATTAATCGTTAGGTGGGAAATCAAGAAAATGAGATTTCAAAAGGGCTAAACAAAATATCAAGCATTGCAAAGCATGACACCTTCTAAAATACCTTTTTGAGTTTCGATTCACTTTTACACCTTTCTTTCTTCCTTTCATTTTATTTCTCACTTTCTTTTTGTCACCCCTTCTCTCTATATTATCTCTTTTATTTTATTTTCTTCTTTTTTTTTTTTGGAGAAGGGAGATTTTAATTCAAGGGAAATATTTTTTCTGATTTTTCTCATCCCAAACTTTTCAACTACCTTTTTACCCTTTTTGTAATACTTTACAAGGTGCCATACCAATCATATTCATCAAAGTAATTTAAGGTACCAAGAAAAGTATTTATTCTTTCAGGCTCAAAGTTGGGCAACTAAGGGGTAGCATTTAGTCAATCAAAGCTTAGAAGGCCGGAAAAAATACCTAGTGCCTCAATCGTTTTCAAAAATTTTTTCAAAAATTTTTAAGCTTCAAAATGGTTTCAAGTCAAGTTCTAGAGAAAATACACTCCAAGAGGAATAACACTCTAACACAAAGAATGGGGTAGATTTAGTGAGTACCCTTTTGGCTCAAAATCTCACATTTAGAAGTTCAAAAATCAATGAGAAACACAAATCTAAGGAACCACATGCTAATTATCAACTATCAAAAATCATCTCAAGAAATTTTTATCACAAGAATAACCAAAATAGGGTTCAACAATTCACTATCTCAATTTATTTGACACTAAGTTCTCACCTGATCGGATGCATAATCTAAGCAAGGGGTAATCGAATCATGTGATCATGCTAAACTATGCTTATATGGATGCAATATTTACAATGCAAAAATTCAAAAATTTGCAAAAGATTACCCCTACCCCAAGCTTAAATATTTACATTGTCCCCAATGTAAAAAATCAAATCCGGAGAGAGGAGAAAAAGAAAATTGGAACAACTCACCGAGGCGGTGGGTCTTGGCTCACATGCCTAGCCAAAAGGGATTGCATGAAAATTGGGTCATGGCCGTGATGCTCATCACGGGCAGGCCGTGATCCTTTTCGACTTCTCTAGGTAGCTCATCACAGTCGTGACCAATGTCACGCCCTAGGCGTGATGGTGTGACTTTGCTTCTCTCTTTCCTTTTTGTTTCTCCTTCCCTCTAACCCTGAAAACACTTAACAAACCTGTTAACAAATCTCTTGATCTTCTCAAATTATTCAAGAGTTGAAATAAAATACAATTTGTAAAAGGAAAAGAAACATGGGTTGCCTCCTAATAAGCGCTTCTTTAACGTCACTAGCTTGAGGGCGGATGATGACCCTAAGAGGTGTTTTAAGAGGGATGGAGACTGTGACGATCAAAGTCTCCTCCAAGGTAGTGCTTGAGCCTTTGCCCATTGACAAGGTGAAAGTGTCTGCGGATGATGGATCTTCCAATTCAACCGCACCAAATGGGGAAACTGATTTGACATAGAATGGACTCGACCACCTTGATCTCAACTTGCCCGAAAATAGCTTGAGACGTGAATTAAAGAGCAAAACTAATTAGCCTTCTTCAAAATGCTTTAAAAGAATGTACTTATCATGCCAAAATTTTGTTCTTTCCTTGTAGATTCTTCACTCTCATATGCCAAGAGTCGGAATTCATTCAACTCATTCAATTACAGTGATCTCTTGTCCATGGCCAGCTTCGTATCAAAGTTCAAGGCCTTCACTGCCCAAAAAGCACGATGTTGGTGCTCTGCCGGAAGGTTACATGATTTTCCAAACACTAATTGGTAAGGTGACATACCAATAGGTGTTTTATATGCAGTCCGATAGGCCCAAAGTGCATCATCCAGCTTCTTTTGCCCAATCTTTCCTAGCATTGTTCCTGTTTTCTCCAAGATCCTCTTCAATTCCCGATTAGACAACTCCACTTGCCCTTGGTTTGCGGGTGGTATGGTGTGGCCACTTTATGATTGACCCCAAACTTGGCAAGCACCGCATTGAACTCTTTGTTACAAAAGTGAGTACCCCATCACTAATAATGGTTCTAGGGGTTCCAAATCGGGTAAAGATGTTCTTCCTCACAAAATTAATCACCGCTTTTGCATCATCTTTCACAGTTGGGACATCTTTTACCCATTTTCTCACATAGTCAACAAAGCAGAGAATATACTTGTTGTTGTAGGATGAAGTGGGAAAGGACCCATGAAGTCGATCCCCACACATCAAAGAGTTCCACCTCTAAAATACCCTTCAAGGGGCATCTCATTTCTCTTGGATATACTTTCGGTTCTTTGGCATTTTTCATACTTCATCACCCAACCTCTAGAGTCTTAAAAAATGGTGGGCCAAAATAAACCACTTTGCAAGAACTTCATGGCGCTTCTCTCACCACCAAAGTGTCCTCTATAAGGTGAGTTGTGGCAGTGAGTCAAAACCCCATCAACCTCTTCTTCCGGAATACATCTTCTCGGAATTCCATCCGAACCTCTTTTGAAAAGGTAAGGCTCATCCCATACATAGTATTTAGAATCATGGACGAGCTTCTTCCTTTGTTGTGCATTGAAGTCCTTCGGAATCTTGTTGGCGGCCTTGTAATTTGCAATGTCCGCAAACCAAGGTGCCATTTGCACCATAAACAACCTTTCCTCAGGAATTCTTCTCTCGAATTGGAAACTCATCCTTTGCTTGAATCTCTTTGTGGAAGCCTAGACAAATGGCTGGCTACCACATTCTCCACTCCTTTCTTGTCCTTTATATCTAAATCAAATTCTGGAGCAGTAGTACCCACCTAATGAGCCTTGGCTTGGCATCCTGTTTAGTCATGAGATACTTCAAAGCGAGAATGGGATGGTGTGTAGACAATAGTTTTAGAGCCAATCAAGTAAGATCTAAACTTATCAAATGTAAACACCACAACAAGCAATTCTTTTTCATCGTGGTATAGTTCAATTGAGCATCATTCAGACACGACTAGCATAGTAAATAACATGCAATATTTTATTTTTCCTTTGACCCAAAATGGCTCCCACTGATAGTCGCTTGCATCACACAGTAACTCAAATGGCAAACTCCAACTGAGGTGCAATGGCAATGCGGTGGTGAGTTTTTCCTTTAAAAGTTGGAAAGCATGCATGCAATCATCATCAAACACAAAAGGAGTATCAACTACCAAAAGTTTGCACAAAGGGTTTCACAATCTTTGAAAAGTCTTTTATAAATCTCCTATAGAAACCGCGTGGCCCTAGGAAGCTTCTAACACCTTTCACATTCATGGGAGGGAAGTTTTTCGATTACTTCCATTTTGCTTTATCAACTTCCATCCCCTTGATGAAATCTTATGACCAAGAACTATACCTTCCCTAACCACAAAATGACATTTTTTCCCAGTTTAGGACAAGGTTAGTTTCTTGACATCTTTTCAAAACACATGCAAGATTTTTTCGGACATTCGTCAAAAGAATTGCAAACACGGAAAAATCATCCATAAATACCTCAATGAATTTTTTCAGTCATATCGGGAGAATATGGAAAGCATGCACCTTGAAAAGTGGCGGGTGCATTACCTGACCCCGAATGGCATCCTCCCATGCATAGCGCCATAGGGACAAGTAAAAGCAGTCTTCTCTTGGTCCTTTGGGTCAACCACAATTTGATTATACCAGAGTATCCATCATGGAAGCAATAAAGGCATGGCCTTGCCAACCTTTCTAGCATTTGATCAATGAAGGGCAAGGGAAATGGTATTTTCTTGTAGCCTCATTCAATCTTCGTAATCAATACACACTCTCCCCCCAGAAAGCGGTCCTGAGGGGATGAGTTCATTCTTTTCATTTGCAACAACATCATCCCCCCTTCTTAGGAACAACTTGGATGGGACTCACCCATGGACTATCGGAGATTGGATAGATTATACCCGCATCCAAAAAGCTTCACAACCTCCTTCCTCACAACTTCTTTCATGTTTGGGTTGAGTCTTCTTTAGGGTTATCTAACCAGGCGAAGTTTTCCTCCAAAAGGATTTTGTGCATACAAAATGAGGGACTTATCCCTTTCAAGGCTGGGACATAGACCACCCAATTGCGGATTTGTGCTCTCTAAGCACTCTCAATAACTCTTCCTCTAAGGAGTTCAATCCGCTACTAATGATCCTGGAATGAAGAATTCACTCCAAGGAAAGCATAATCGGAGATTAGTTGGAAGTTCTTCCAACTCTAAGCTTAGGTGTCTCGCCCTTGTCTTCAATCCGTAAATCCTCCACAACCTTGTCTTCATCATTACTCAATGCTAGACAAGCCTCAAACGGATTTAACCATGAACTCAACTTCTTCCTCACATACCTCTTCTTCTATATTCTCACCCATAAGAGCGCTTCAATAAATCTTCAAAAGTTTGTTGCACACTCTTGTCACTCAATGATTCAACAAGGTCCACACTCACGTGTATCTTTGTCACTTGGATGTCTCATTCGCTTCAAAACACATTGAAGGTGACCTTTTCATCTTGGACTCTAAGCACCAACTCCCTTGATTTACATCGATCAAAGCTCTGACCGGTGGCTAGGAATGGTCTTCCAAGAATCAACTGAGTCTCTCTATCTTCCGCTATATCCAACACCACAAAATCTACCGGGAAAGATGAACTTGTCTACTTTAACCAATAAATCCTCCTCCACTACACCATAACGATGTAATGAGAGTGATCCACCAATTGGAGAGAAATCCCGGTTGGCTTGACTTCACCAATTCCCAACTTCTGAAAATGGAGAGAGGCATAGGTTGATACTGCACCAAGATCACACAAGGCTCTTCCAATGTTCAAATGACCAATAGCACATGGGATAGTAAAGCTACCCTGATCCTTCATCTTCACCATGAACTCCCTTAGGAGTATGGCAACCGCATTCTCTGCGTGAGCATGACTGTCTCCTCCTTCCACTTCCTCTTATAGTAAGAATCTCCTTCAAATTTGGCATAGGAAGGCATTTGTTGGAGAGCTTGCCAAAAGGATGATGTTGATTTGCAAACTTTGAACACATCCAAGAACTTAGAGAATTGTTGATCTTTCACCTCTTTCTTCAACCTTTGGAGGATATATCTTGAAATACGGTGGCAACTCCTTAGGATTGTCAACTTCTTCAAGAATTGCCTTCTAGTCTTCTTTCTTGCAAACACTTCATCCACCAATTTTTCCTCTCGTGGTTTTTTCACTTCAACAATAGGACTAGAGGGTATGGCTTGGGAGTCTCCCCGGTTCTTCATGGGTTGCATCTTCAATGGTCACCCCTCATCAACTCCCTCACCAATTCTCTTTTCTTCTCTCTCTTTTTCAAGTGGAACTAACACTCTCCCACTTCTTGTAGTAATTGCCTTGCAATCCTTCTTTGGATTCTTCTCCGTATCTCCGACAATTGACCTTGAGGTCTCTCATCATTTACTTTGCCAATTGGCCTATTTGGTGTTCTAGATTCTTGATGGAGGCATTTTGATTCTTCATATTATCTTGAGTTGCTTGCATGAATTGGGCTAGAATATTCTCCAATTTGCTTGAATTCTCTTAGGAGGCTTTTGCTTGAGAACTTGAGCCTTGCCCTTGTCTCCAACCAAAGTTAGGATGGCTACGCCCACTCCTGGATTATAGGTGTTAGAGAAAGGATCATGCTTAGCCTTGGTTTCAATGTAGTTCACTTCTTGCTTGGAGAACTTCCCTAACCACATTAATCTCACAATTTCCATTGGCATGGTTACCTCCACAGTCACACACTGAGGCACCTTTGAACTTGGACCGCTTGTAATTGAGAATTTTGTAGTTGAACATCCCCATTGTTTCTAGTAAGAATGGCCATTTGCGCCTTTTAAAGCACCAACTTCATCAAGCTCCAAAACGCCTCTCTGACAAATTGATCGTGAACTAGGCATTTGATAATCATTGTTAGCCATTGTTTTAATCAAGGCCTTTTGCTTCTCTGTCTTTTGACTCAATGTTCCACCTGCAATTGCTTCAATCATTTTTCTTGAGAATTCCTTTGGTTGAGCCCGTTGACAAGGTTGCAACTTGCTGCCATGTTTCCAGCTCATGATTTGGGGTGCGGTGAAACAAAGATTTGAACCTCTCCCATGCTTCATAAAGTGATTCTCCATCCCCTCTGTTTAAAAGCATTAATCTCAGATCTCAACAGTCATCCTTGATGGAGGTAAGAAACGCAGAGATAAGAATTTGCTCACCAAATCATTCCAAGTGATAATACTCCCATGAGGATGAGACTTAAGCCATGACTTAGCTCTATCCTCAAAGAGAGAGGGGAAAAGCCTTAAACGAAAGCCTATAAGCTCCATTTGGCTTAATAGTATCACATAGCTCGATAAATGTGCCAATGTGAGAATGAAGGTCTTCACTATCTAAACCTCCAAACTGATTTTCTTTGCACAAGATTGAGAAGTGCGCCTTTATCTCCAAAGTTGTTACAAGCCACCGCTGGTCGACAACTGGAGTTCCACATCTATCGACTTTAGGGGGAAGTATAGTCCCCATAACCCTCCTTGGTGCATTATCTTCAAACCATGATGACAATTTGCTACCTCAACCTTGTGGTTCTTGCACACTTGCTAACTCCGACTTGGGGCTCTTGTACCCTAGAAGATGCTTCTTCTGTTTTTTTCCTTGCTCGGCTTTCTATTATGTCCACAAAGCTTCTCGATCTCCCGTGTTGAATTTAAGTTCACTCAGTCAAACCATTCTGCATACACAGAAACAACCTGAGCAAAACAGCAACGAAACAACAAGTACAAGTTAAGAAACAGTGGGCAATTATGCGTTCAATGAAAACAGAAAAACGAACAAAACAGAAAACACAAGAAGAAAAGGAAAACAGAAAACGGCAAGAAAACAAAGAAAAGACAAAAAAATGTCTAAAATTAGGAGTCCTTTGGTACTAGTGATATTGGCACACCGATCCCCTGGACAGCGCCAAAACTTGGTACGATTTCAACAAGTATACCTAGTCGCAAACAAGTATACTAGGTGGTGAGCCTGGATATGGTCCTCGGGGATCGTGGACAAGTACCACTTGGGAATTGACTTCTATCTGGCGTGATCGCTTGATGGAAGGTGCTCTAACATGTAATGAAACAAACAAGAATAAAATGTTTTTTGTTCTTTGGGTTAATTTTAAAACACTTAACAGCAACATCAGGATGTGATAACAAATGGATGAAATTGCTAGAGTTAGACTATACTAATCCTCCCTTGATTGCAATGAAATGGTAATAACACAATTCCTAATTCAATTATGACAATCAAATCTTCTCAAATACTCAAACCCTAATGTCTTAGGTGGAATGAGCTAAAATCCCAAATTAAACCCTAATGCCTTAGGTGGATTAACATGAGAATTTGCATTAAGAGTCAAGATTCATAAGATTGAGCACCCCAAGACCTATGTCCAGGTTCATGAACTACTTGGCATTTGATTCATGAACATGCCTTAACATCAATCTTTCAATTGTCTATCAAAGCAACAAATCATTCCAAGGATGATCAAACCTAGGAAAGCATTAGGCATGGAATCAAACACTAATAAAGGAAATAGAATTTGTATTACAACCAAATCATGAGACAAACAAGTTCAAAAAAGTCACCATCTAACCTTAACAAAAAGGGTTTGAGCTCACATAATCAAAGAGAAGAAAAGAAATAGAGATGAAGGAAGGAAGGAACTCCATGAGGATGCGAGCACCACAAAGAAGCGAGAGAGCATGTTAGGGGTTCTTGATCCCTTTCTAGTTTCTGACTGTAGGTCTTTCTATAACTTAAGGGCGCATACGGCCGTGATGGGCTATCACGGCCAAGCCGTGACGGTCTCGCCCCCGGGCGTCTTCACTTTTTGATTCATCACGTTACATAAGTCACCACGCGAGGTCGGAGAGACTCACCGGGTCCAATTAGTAGTCACGCCACCGGATGGGTATCACTACTAGGTCGCGACCGCTTCGATTTTGGGGTGCCTGGTCACTCCGTTTCGGGTCATATCAGATAGGCTACACGCCAGGTCGCGTGATGCCTTCCACTTTTGGCTTCTTTCTCTTCGATAATTGGTCCATCACGTTGTGATAGTCATCACTGCAGGCG
This sequence comes from Sophora flavescens, assembly GCA_030762895.1. Classification (NCBI taxonomy): domain Eukaryota; kingdom Viridiplantae; phylum Streptophyta; class Magnoliopsida; order Fabales; family Fabaceae; genus Sophora; species Sophora flavescens. Next base: position 23,617 of record JAUPTC010001204.1, read on the forward strand.
AGACGGGCACTGGCTTGATCATTTTCTTCTCTTTTCTGCTGTTTCTTCAACCAAGTCATCATGGTTAAATCTTCGGCATTTAATCATAAGTTCCCCATAAAAACAGTACAAACCGCTCCCTGGTTCCAAGAAAAACTAACTAATGTCAACCAAATATGCCTAAACGATAAGAAAATGCATACAAAATGTACATGGAATGCAAGAGAAATCACACACTATCACTAGCTAGTCAGCTTCCAATGAACTGAAATGTCAATAAGCATAAGTTTTAATCAGGCCACAGCAACCAAAATATTTCAAATGTTACCGCGATTTATAGGCAACATTTTTTTTTAAAGCAAGCTTAGAGCAGAAAACAACAAATGTTAACCATAATTTTATATTAATTAATAACTGCTGCTTAAAAGACTAAAGACAACATTTAATAAATATCATATAGAGAGTATAATATTAAATTTTAACATATATATCAATTTAATTAGTTTCATAAATTTAGAACATTTATATTAATTTTCTAAATTTAACCTTAATTTGATCCCCATACAAAATTTACATAACCAAGCTAATTTTTTTTTATCCTATATATATATATATATATATATATATATATATATATATATATATATAATATAATGTCAAAGAAATTAATTCATGAAATATAAGTCTGAAACATCAACCAAATATACAAAAGTAGTCAACCACAGGGCCACATGGTTCATCAAATATCATATCATACATTGAAGTTCGAGTCTTGCAAAATAATAATAAGAATAACCAAAACGGGTATCTAAAGAGAAAATAAAAATAAAATGCATCATCACATCATCTTCAACTCCTCATTTGTATCTCTCCATTGGGACCTTCATGGCCAAGGAGAGAATAATACAATAATTGTTAGACGAAAACTTTTTTGGATAATGCAAGCTTGTAAAAAATTATGTTTCTCATGCTTAAATCATTAGGGTCAATTATTCTTCTTCTTGCTTTTGGTTTTGCATCAGTGATTTTCTGGCTGAATCAGGATCCAACATGGCCTTTTGGTTGTTCTTCAAAGTATGTAAGAGGCGGTGTATAGGGGACATTCTTTATTATGGCTTCATTTGTATGGTGGGCTAGTGTGTTGACTATTTTTCTGTGTTGTTTCGGTGGTGAGGGTGCAACAGTGCTCAAGAAAATCCCACTTTCCATACACACCCATTTTCTAAGGCTATATTTTGTAAAACTAACCATAAATATCCCAAATGAAGCAAAATCTATGCTCATAACTTCAAAATGTTTGAAAGCAACTGTAGAACAAAGTATTTCCATTGGGTTCAAAATATGATGGCTCAGGCTATTGTGTTTTGCTACTAGGAACAACTTCAAAAATATGATAGATGATGAGCTATCGTATATACAAATGAATTTCAAAATCAAAACATAATCCTTAAAGTGAGAAATTTTAAATGAACCTTAACAACATAACTCAAAACATCACCAATTTGAGTACTAAAGCATGTGGAAACTAAAGACATACCAAAATCAAAATATTAAAACGAATGCAATATATATAAGATGAAAAGGCAAATAATGAGTACTAAAAGTTTCAAAATACCTCTTTGTTAACAAGCCCCAGAAATCTTCAACTTTTGAACTAACAGTCTGCCATCAGAATAAAAGCACATATTACATATTACAAGCATGCTTTAAACTCATATGTTATTGTAGCAGGCAAAAGCTTAAGACATCAAATTCCTCACTTATGAAAAAGCTAAAACATCTGTTTCTGTACTTGCTACCTCAGTAAGCTGTGACTGTCCAATTAATAAATATCTTGACCCCAGGACCATAATAGTTGAGGCGTTTTCCAACAACACTACCTCCATGAGTGTAGTAGCTTCAATAGATCACTTAACATTGTGCACCTCGGTCCTTAACACACAAAGACCTTTGCACACCATATAACCAAATAAAGATGGGGAAATTGAGAGACCTCACTGCTCATTAGCTGTAGCATTTTACAGATCCAGCATCAACACGGGAGTTATTAAACAGAAACTAAGGTCCAAAGAAGCTTCTCTTACAGACTGACATCGATCAAACTCTCAAGCATTGTTGCTCTACAATTGTTTCACTCCCTTACTACACCTAAGAATTTTGCCTTCTCACCATAACACTCGGCCATACCATGTAGACAATTGTAAGCACCAAGATGCTGTTATACTTGTAAAAGCACAGTAAAAACCAAATCCTCCACCATTACATGTAGATGTTGATCTTCCAAACGCGTCTGTAAATCTACTAACAAGGAGTTTTGATGATGAGCACCAAAGATACATTTTCAACTTATGAAGACTTGTAATAGTTTTAAGATTTTGATGCATGATTTAAAAAATTAGATGTTTTAGTAGTTGCCTCAAGTAAAATATTTTTAAAAGGTTTTAAAACATCAAAATGATTTATAAAAAAATATGTGAGGATAACAAAATTAAATGGAATTTGTTTTTCAAAGTGTTTTGAAGAAAAAACATGATTTTTTAGTAAAGTGATCGATCACTTTTGGAGCAATCATTACTACGTGCTTTCTATAATCTTGCTTTTCTCAAAAAAGTAATCTATTTACATTTGAAAGTACCTTATCACTTGTAGGGGTCGTTATGTGTAAAAGTAATCAATTACCACGTGTTTCTCCACAATCTTGCTTTTCTCGGTAAAAGCAATCGATTACTTTTGGAAAAGAATCGACTACTTTTGAGTTAAATACATTAAAAGAATCAATTACTTTTGAAAGTAATCGACATTTTTAGCTGCAATGGGTAAAAATGCACTTTCCAGCTCTACCTTCTATATATATATGGACTTTTCGTAAAATAATTAGGAAACGAAATTTTTCGATGTTTTTCAGGTCATACGATGTCAAATTGATTGATTGGAGTCTTCGTCCTACTTTCTAATTTTTGATCATTAATGTTTTTAGAAGGTATGCATCTTAAAGTGTAATAGTTTTGATAACATTAATTGAATTGTATTGATGTAGTTTTTGTGAATTGGGTGTATCTCACTCAGAATTTCATGTTGTGTGTCCTTTAGGTGACTAGCTTTAGTGTGAATCTCAAGTTAGGATAAAGAAGTGAATCCTTTATGTTTATACTTGGTAAAAATTCAGTAATTCTTGAAGTATAAAGGGTGATACTCAAGTGGAAAAGCTGAAGATCGGATTTGAGAACACTTTGGTTGTGTTCAACCAAGATAAATTGGTCATAGATTCCCTCTTCCCTTTACCCTTGGAATTTTTGCTAGTAACATTGAAATTCATATATGCTTTATGATATTGATGATATATTGCATATTGTTCATGTTATGTTAAATTTCCTTGAATTGGGGCCATATTCTTGCAAGATTCATATTGTTCTTTTTTTCTTATTATTCTCTTCTTCTCTTTTCTTTGATATATTTGGTGCATCATTAAAAGAGTATATAAAAAAGCTATTGTAAGAAATTAATATTTTTTAAGAGTTTTAAAACTCAATCTCATTCCCCCTCTCGGTACTTCTTTATTTCAAATAATTGGTATCGGGAGTTGTGGCCTTGATTAAGGCTTGAATCACTTTCAAGATTTTTTTTTTCTAAATGGCACTTTGAATCAAGTAGGAAACATAAAACATATTTCTACAACTTCTCTCCAATTTTTGATGGTGAGGCTATCCTTATTGGAAAGCTAGAATGAAAATTTTCATTGAAGGTCATGACATAGATTTGTGTAATTATTGAAAATGGTCCTCTATTCCTAACATGGTGTTTGTGGATGGAATATCTCACGGGGCT
>JAUPTC010001205.1:0-27391 GCA_030762895.1 Sophora flavescens
ATTTGGGCACCATTAGGATCAAAGAAGTACAAATTGGCCCAGTTAGGTCGTATATGACCTAAAAAGTCGATTTGGGCTCTATTAGGATCAAACCAGTCCATTTAGGCTGCATTAGGACCATAGAAGTTCAATTGTGCCGATCGGGGCAATTGACCCAATTAGGTCCTAACAAGTCAAATTGGGCTCTATTAGGATCAAACCTGTCCATTTGGGCTCCATTAGGGTCAAAGAAGTACAAATTGGCCCAGTTAGGTCGTATATGACCTAAAAAGTCGATTTGAGCTCTATTAGGATCAAACAAGTCCATTTAGGCTTCATTAGGACCATAGAAGTTCAATTGGGCCGATCGGGGCAATTGGCCCAATTAGGTCCTAACAAGTCAATTTGGGCCTTATTAGGATTAAAACCACCCATTTGTGCTCCATTAGGATCAAAGAAGTACAACTTGGCCCGCTTAGGTCGTATATGACCTAAAAAGTCGATTTGGGCTCTATTAGGATCAAACAAGTCCATTTAGGCTTCATTAGGACCATAGAAGTTCAATTGGGCCGATCGGGGCAATTGGCCCAATTAGGTCCTAACAAGTCAATTTGGGCCTTATTAGGATTAAACCATCCTATTTGGGCTCCATTAGGATCAAAGAAGTACAAATTGGCCCAGCTTAGGTCGTATATGACCCAAAAAGTCGATTTGGGCTCTATTAGGATCAAACAAGTCCATTTAGGCTTCATTAGGACCATAGAAGTTCAATTGGGACGATCGGTGAAATTGGCCCAATTAGGTCCTAACAAGTCAAATTGGGCTCTATTAGGATCAAACCAGTCCATTTGGGCTCCATTAGGATCAAAGAAGTACAAATTGGCCCAGTTAGGTCGTATATGACCTAAAAAGTCGATTTGGGCTCTATTAGGATCAAACAAGTCCATTTAGGCTTCATTAGGACCATAGAAGTTCAATTGGGCCGATCGGGGCAATTAGCCCAATTAGGTCCTAACAAGTCAAATTGGGTTCTATTAGGATCAAACCAGTCCATTTGGGCTCCATTAGGATCAAAGAAGTACAAATTGGACTAGTTAGGTCGTATATGACCTAAAAAGTCGATTTGGGCTCTATTAGGATCAAACAAGTCCAATTAGGCTTCATTAGGACCATAGAAGTTCAATTTGGCCGATCGGGGCATTTGGCCCAATTAGCTCCTAACAAGTCAATTTGGGCTCTATTAGGATCAAAACAGTCAATTTGGGCACGATTAGGATCATAGAAGTACAAATTGGCCCGCTTAGGTCGTAGATGACCCAAAAAGTCGATTTGGGCTCTATTAGGATCAAACAAGTCCATTTAGGCTTCATTAGGACCATAGAAGTTCAATTGGGCCGATCGGGCAATTGACCCAATTAGGTCCTAACAAGTCAAATTGGGCTCTATTAGGATCAAAACCTGTCCATTTGGGCTCCATTAGGGTCAAAGAAGTACAAATTGGCCCAGTTAGGTCGTATATGACCTAAAAAGTCGATTTGGGCTATATTAGGATCAAACAAGTCCATTTAGGCTTCATTAGGACCATAGAAGTTCAATTGGGCCGATCGGGGCAATTGGCCCAATTAGGTCCTAACAAGTCAATTTGGGCTTTATTAGGATCAAACCCCCCATTTGTGCTCCATTAGGATCAAAGAAGTACAACTTGGCCCAGTTAGGTCGTATATGACCTAAAAAGTCGATTTGGGCTCTATTAGGATCAAACAAGTCCATTTAGGCTTCATTAGGACCATAGAAGTTCAATTGGGCCGATCGGGGCATTTGGCCCAATTAGGTCCTAACAAGTCAATTTGGGCCCTATTAGGATCAAACCAGTCTATTTGGGCTCCATTAGGATCAAAGAAGTACAAATTGGCCCAGTTAGGTCGTATATGACCTAAAAAGTCGATTTGGGCTCTATTAGGATCAAACAAGTCCATTTAGGCTTCATTAGGACCATAGAAGTTCAATTGGGACGATCGGTGAAATTGGCCCAATTAGGTCCTAACAAGTCAAATTGGGCTCTATTAGGATCAAACCAGTCCATTTGGGCTCCATTAGGATCAAAGAAGTACAAATTGGCCCAGTTAGGTCGTACATGACCTAAAAAGTAGATTTGGGCTCTATTAGGATCAAACAAGTCCATTTAGGCTTCATTAGGACCATAGAAGTTCAATTGGGCCGATCGGGGCAATTAGCCCAATTAGGTCCTAACAAGTCAAATTGGGTTCTATTAGGATCAAACCAGTCCATTTGGGCTCCATTAGGATCAAAGAAGTACAAATTGGCCTAGTTAGGTCGTATATGACCTAAAAAGTCGATTTGGGCTCTATTAGGATCAAACAAGTCCAATTAGGCTTCATTAGGACCATAGAAGTTCAATTTGGCCGATCGGGGCATTTGGCCCAATTAGCTCCTAACAAGTCAATTTGGGCTCTATTAGGATCAAACCAGTCCATTTGGGCACCATTAGGATCAAAGAAGTACAAATTGGCCCAGTTAGGTCGTATATGACCTAAAAAGTCGATTTGGGCTCTATTAGGATCAAACAAGTCCATTTAGGCTTCATTAGGACCATAGAAGTTCAATTGGGCCGATCGGGGCAATTAGCCCAATTAGGTCCTAACAAGTCAAATTGGGTTCTATTAGGATCAAACCAGTCCATTTGGGCTCCATTAGGATCAAAGAAGTACAACTTGGCCCAGTTAGGTCGTATATGACCTAAAAAGTCGATTTGGGCTCTATTAGGATCCAACAAGTCCATTTAGGCTTCATTAGGACCATAGAAGTTCAATTGGGCCGATCGGGGCATTTGGCCCAATTAGGTCCTAACAAGTCAATTTGGGCCCTATTAGGATCAAACCAGTCTATTTGGGCTCCATTAGGATCAAAGAAGTACAAATTGGCCCAGTTAGGTCGTATATGACCTAAAAAGTCGATTTGGGCTCTATTAGGATCAAACAAGTCCATTTAGGCTTCATTAGGACCATAGAAGTTCAATTGGGACGATCGGTGAAATTGGCCCAATTAGGTCCTAACAAGTCAAATTGGGCTCTATTAGGATCAAACCAGTCCATTTGGGCTCCATTAGGATCAAAGAAGTACAAATTGGCCCAGTTAGGTCGTATATGACCTAAAAAGTCGATTTGGGCTCTATTAGGATCAAACAAGTCCATTTAGGCATCATTAGGACCATAGAAGTTCAATTGGGCCGATCGGGGCAATTAGCCCAATTAGGTCCTAACAAGTCAAATTGGGTTCTATTAGGATCAAACCAGTCCATTTGGGCTCCATTAGGATCAAAGAAGTACAAATTGGCCTAGTTAGGTCGTATATGACCTAAAAAGTCGATTTGGGCTCTATTAGGATCAAACAAGTCCAATTAGGCTTCATTAGGACCATAGAAGTTCAATTTGGCCGATCGGGGCATTTGGCCCAATTAGCTCCTAACAAGTCAATTTGGGCTCTATTAGGATCAAACCAGTCCATTTGGGCACCATTAGGATCAAAGAAGTACAAATTGGCCCAGTTAGGTCGTATATGACCTAAAAAGTCGATTTGGGCTCTATTAGGATCAAACAAGTCCATTTAGGCTTCATTAGGACCATAGAAGTTCAATTGGGCCGATCGGGGCAATTGACCCAATTAGGTCCTAACAAGTCAAATTGGGCTCTATTAGGATCAAAACTGTCCATTTGGGCTCCATTAGGGTCAAAGAAGTACAAATTGGCCCAGTTAGGTCGTATATGACCTAAAAAGTCGATTTGGGCTATATTAGGATCAAACAAGTCCATTTAGGCTTCATTAGGACCATAGAAGTTCAATTCGGCCGATCGGGGCAATTGGCCCAATTAGGTCCTAACAAGTCAATTTGGGCTTTATTAGGATCAAACCAGTCCATTTGTGCTCCATTAGGATCAAAGAAGTACAACTTGGCCCAGTTAGGTCGTATATGACCTAAAAAGTCGATTTGGGCTCTATTAGGATCAAACAAGTCCATTTAGTCTTCATTAGGACCATAGAAGTTCAATTGGGCCGATCGGGGCATTTGGCCCAATTAGGTCCTAACAAGTCAATTTCGGCCCTATTAGGATCAAACCAGTCTATTTGGGCTCCATTAGGATCAAAGAAGTACAAATTGGCCCAGTTAGGTCGTATATGACCTAAAAAGTCGATTTGGCTCTATTAGGATCAAACAAGTCCATTTAGGCTTCATTAGGACCATAGAAGTTCAATTGGGACGATCGGTGAAATTGGCCCAATTAGGTCCTAACAAGTCAAATTGGGCTCTATTAGGATCAAACCAGTCCATTTGGGCTCCATTAGGATCAAAGAAGTACAAATTGGCCCAGTTAGGTCGTATATGACCTAAAAAGTCGATTTGGGCTCTATTAGGATCAAACAAGTCCATTTAGTCTTCATTAGGACCATAGAAGTTCAATTGGGCCGATCGGGGCATTTGGCCCAATTAGGTCCTAACAAGTCAATTTCGGCCCTATTAGGATCAAACCAGTCTATTTGGGCTCCATTAGGATCAAAGAAGTACAAATTGGCCCAGTTAGGTCGTATATGACCTAAAAAGTCGATTTGGCTCTATTAGGATCAAACAAGTCCATTTAGGCTTCATTAGGACCATAGAAGTTCAATTGGGACGATCGGTGAAATTGGCCCAATTAGGTCCTAACAAGTCAAATTGGGCTCTATTAGGATCAAACCAGTCCATTTGGGCTCCATTAGGATCAAAGAAGTACAAATTGGCCCAGTTAGGTCGTATATGACCTAAAAAGTCGATTTGGGCTCTATTAGTATCAAACAAGTCCATTTAGGCTTCATTAGGACCATAGAAGTTCAATTGGGCCGATCGGGGCAATTCGCCCAATTAGGTCCTAACAAGTCAAATTGGGTTCTATTAGGATCAAACCAGTCCATTTGGGCTCCATTAGGATCAAAGAAGTACAAATTGGCCCAGTTAGGTCGTATATGACCTAAAAAGTCGATTTGGGCTATATTAGGATCAAACAAGTCCATTTAGGCTTCATTAGGACCATAGAAATTCAATTGGGCCGATCGGGGCAATTGGCACAATTAGGCCCTAACAAGTCAATTTGGGCTTTATTAGGATCAAACCAGTCCATTTGGGCTCCATTAGGATCAAAGAAGTACAAGTCGGCCCAGTTAGGTCGTATATGACCTAAAAAGTCGATTTGGGCTCTATTAGGATCAAACAAGTCCATTTAGGCTTCATTAGGACCATAGAAGTTCAATTGGGCCGATCGGGGCATTTGGCCCAATTAGGTCCTAACAAGTCAATTTGGGCTCTATTAGGATCAAACCACCCATTTGGGCTCCATTAGGATCAATAAGGTACAAATTGGCCCAGTTCGGTCGTATATGACCTAAAAAGTCGATTTGGGCTCTATTAGGATTTTACAAGTCCATTGAGGCTTCATTAGGACCATAGAAGTTCAATTGGGCCGATGGGGGCAATTGACCCAATTAGGTCCTAACAAGTCAATTTGGGCTCTATTAGGATCAAACCAGTCCATTTGGGCTCCATTAGGATCAAAGAAGTACAAGTTGGCCCAGTTAGGTCGTATATGACCTAAAAAGTCGATTTGGGCTCTATTAGGATCAAACAAGTCCATTTAGGCTTCATTAGGACCATAGAAGTTCAATTGGGCCGATCGGGGCAATTGACCCAAATTAGGTCCTAACAAGTCAAATTGGGCTCTATTAGGATCAAACCTATCCATTTGGGCTCCATTAGGATCAAAGAAGTAAAAATTGGCCCAGTTAGGTCGTATATGACCTAAAAAGTAGATTTGGGCTCTATTAGGATCAAACAAGTCCATTTAGGCTTCATTAGGACCATAGAAGTTCAATTGGGCCGATCGGGGCATTTGGCCCAATTAGGTCCTAACAAGTCAATTTGGCCTCTATTAGGATCAAACCAGTCCATTTGGGCTCCATTAGGATCAAAGAAGTACAAATTGGCCTAGTTAGGTCGTATATGACCTAAAAAGTCGATTTGGGCTCTATTAGGATCAAACAAGTCCAATTAGGCTTCATTAGGACCATAGAAGTTCAATTTGGCCGATCGGGGCATTTGGCCCAATTAGCTCCTAACAAGTCAATTTGGGCTCTATTAGGATCAAACCAGTCCATTTGGGCACCATTAGGATCAAAGAAGTACAAATTGGCCCAGTTAGGTCGTATATGACCTAAAAAGTCGATTTGGGCTCTATTAGGATCAAACAAGTCCATTTAGGCTTCATTAGGACCATAGAAGTTCAATTGGGCCGATCGGGGCAATTAGCCCAATTAGGTCCTAACAAGTCAAATTGGGTTCTAGTAGGATCAAACCAGCCCATTTGTGCTCCATTAGGATCAAAGAAGTACAACTTGGCCCAGCTTAGGGTCGTATATGACCTAAAAAGTCGATTTGGGCTCTATTAGGATCCAACAAGTCCATTTAGGCTTCATTAGGACCATAGAAGTTCAATTGGGCCGATCGGGGCATTTGGCCCAATTAGGTCCTAACAAGTCAATTTGGGCCCTATTAGGATCAAACCCAATCCATTTGGGCTCCATTAGGATCAAAGAAGTACAAATTGGCCCAGCTTAGGTCGTATATGACCCAAAAAGTCGATTTGGGCTCTATTAGGATCAAACAAGTCCATTTAGGCTTCATTAGGACCATAGAAGTTCAATTGGGACGATCGGGTGAAATTGGCCCAATTAGGTCCTAACAAGTCAAATTGGGCTCTATTAGGATCAAACCAATCCATTTGGGCTCCATTAGGATCAAAGAAGTACAAATTGGCCCAGCTTAGGTCGTATATGACCTAAAAAGTCGATTTGGGCTCTATTAGATCAAACAAGTCCATTTAGGCATCATTAGGACCATAGAAGTTCAATTGGGCCGATGGGGCAATTAGCCCAATTAGGTCTTAACAAGTGAAATTGGTTTTTTTTAGGATCAAACCAGTCCATTTGGGCTCCATTAGGATCAAAGAAGTACAAATTGGCCTAGTTAGGTCGTATATGACCTAAAAAGTCGATTTGGGCTCTATTAGGATCAAACAAGTCCAATTAGGCTTCATTAGGACCAAAGAAGTTCAATTTGGCCGATCGGGGCATTTGGCCCAATTAGCTCCTAACAAGTCAATTTGGGCTCTATTAGGATCAAACCATCCATTTGGGCACCATTAGGATCAAAGAAGTACAAATTGGCCCATTAGGTCGTATATGACCTAAAAAGTCGATTTGGGCTCTATTTGGATCAAACAAGTCCATTTAGGCTTCATTAGGACCATAGAAGTTCAATTGGGCCGATCGGGCAATTGACCCAATTAGGTCCTAACAAGTCAAATTGGGCTCTATTAGGATCAAAACTGTCCATTTGGGCTCCATTAGGGTCAAAGAAGTACAAATTGGCCCGATTAGGTCGTATATGACCTAAAAAGTCGATTCTGGGCTATATTAGGATCAAACAAGTCCATTTAGGCTTCATTAGGACCATAGAAGTTCAATTGGCCGATCGGGGCAATTGGCCCAATTAGGTCCTAACAAGTCAATTTGGGCTTTATTAGGATCAAACCAGCCCATTTGTGCTCCATTAGGATCAAAGAAGTACAACTTGGCCCGCTTAGGTCGTATATGACCTAAAAAGTCGATCTGGGCTCTATTAGGATCAAACAAGTCCATTTAGTCTTCATTAGGACCATAGAAGTTCAATTGGGCCGATCGGGGCATTTGGCCCAACTAGGTCCTAACAAGTCAATTTCGGCCCTATTAGGATCAAACCCTCTATTTGGGCTCCATTAGGATCAAAGAAGTACAAATTGGCCCCGATTAGGTCGTATATGACCTAAAAAGTCGATTTGGCTCTATTAGGATCAAACAAGTCCATTTAGGCTTCATTAGACCATAGAAGTTCAATTGGGACGATCGGTGAAATTGGCCCAATTAGGTCCTAACAAGTCAAATTGGGCTCTATTAGGATCAAACCATCCATTTGGGCTCCATTAGGATCAAAGAAGTACAAATTGGCCCGATTAGGTCGTATATGACCTAAAAAGTCGATTTGGGCTCTATTAGTATCAAACAAGTCCATTTAGGCTTCATTAGGACCATAGAAGTTCAATTGGGCCGATCGGGCATTTGGCCCAATTAGGTCCTAACAAGTCAATTTGGCCTCTATTAGGATCAAACCATCCATTTGGGCTCCATTAGGATCAAAGAAGTACAAATTGGCCTAGTTAGGTCGTATATGACCTAAAAAGTCGATTTTGGGCTCTATTAGGATCAAACAAGTCCAATTAGGCTTCATTAGGACCATAGAAGTTCAATTTGGCCGATCGGGGCATTTGGCCCAATTAGGTCCTAACAAGTCAATTTGGGCTCTATTAGGATCAAACCCATCCATTTGGGCACCATTAGGATCAAAGAAGTACAAATTGGCCCAGTTAGGTCGTATATGACCTAAAAAGTCGATTTGGGCTCTATTAGGATCAAACAAGTCCATTTAGGCTTCATTAGGACCATAGAAGTTCAATTGGGCCGATCGGGGCCATTCGCCCAACTAGGTCCTAACAAGTCAAATTGGGTTCTATTAGGATCAAACCATCCATTTGGGCTCCATTAGGATCAAAGAAGTACAAATTGGCCCAGTTAGGTCGTATATGACCTAAAAAGTCGATTTGGGCTATATTAGGATCAAACAAGTCCATTTAGGCTTCATTAGGACCATAGAAATTCAATTGGGCCGATCGGGGCAATTGGCACAATTAGCCCTAACAAGTCAATTTGGGCTTTATTAGGATCAAACCAGTCCATTTGGGCTCCATTAGGATCAAAGAAGTACAAGTCGGCCCAGTTAGGTCGTATATGACCTAAAAAGTCGATTTGGGCTCTATTAGGATCAAACAAGTCCATTTAGGCTTCATTAGGACCATAGAAGTTCAATTGGGCCGATCGGGGCATTTGGCCCAATTAGGTCCTAACAAGTCAATTTGGGCTCTATTAGGATCAAACCAGTCCATTTGGGCTCCATTAGGATCAATAAGGTACAAATTGGCCCAGTTCGGTCGTATATGACCTAAAAAGTCGATTTGGGCTCTATTAGGATTTTACAAGTCCATTGAGGCTTCATTAGGACCATAGAAGTTCAATTGGGCCGATGGGGGCAATTGACCCAATTAGGTCCTAACAAGTCAATTTGGGCTCTATTAGGATCAAACCAGTCCATTTGGGCTCCATTAGGATCAAAGAAGTACAAGTTGGCCCAGTTAGGTCGTATATGACCTAAAAAGTCGATTTGGGCTCTATTAGGATCAAACAAGTCCATTTAGGCTTCATTAGGACCATAGAAGTTCAATTGGGCCGATCGGGGCAATTGACCCAAATTAGGTCCTAACAAGTCAAATTGGGCTCTATTAGGATCAAACCTATCCATTTGGGCTCCATTAGGATCAAAGAAGTAAAAATTGGCCCAGTTAGGTCGTATATGACCTAAAAAGTAGATTTGGGCTCTATTAGGATCAAACAAGTCCATTTAGGCTTCATTAGGACCATAGAAGTTCAATTGGGCCGATCGGGGCATTTGGCCCAATTAGGTCCTAACAAGTCAATTTGGCCTCTATTAGGATCAAACCAGTCCATTTGGGCTCCATTAGGATCAAAGAAGTACAACTTGGCCCAGTTAGGTCGTATATGACCTAAAAAGTCGATTTGGGCTCTATTAGGATCAAACAAGTCCAATTAGGCTTCATTAGGACCATAGAAGTTCAATTGGGCCGATCGGGGCATTTGGCCCAATTAGCTCCTAACCAGTCAATTTGGGCTATATTAGGATCAAACCATCCATTTGGGCTCCATTAGGATTAAAGAAGTACAAATTGGACCAAGATAGGTCGTATATGACCTAAAAAGTCGATTTGGGCTCTATTAGGATCAAAAAAGTCCATTGAGGCTTCATTAGGACCATAGAAGTTCAATTGGGCCGATGGGGGCAATTGACCCAATTAGGTCCTAACAAGTCAAATTTTTGCTCTATTAGGATCAAACCTGTCCATTTGGGCTCCATTAGGATCAAAGAAGTACAAATTGGCCCGTTAGGTCGTATATGACCTAAAAAGTCGATTCTGGGCTCTATTAGTATCAAACAAGTCCATTTAGGCTTCATTAGGACCATAGAAGTTCAATTGGGCTGATCGGGGCAATTGGCCCAATTAGGTCCTAACAAGTCAATTTGGGCTTTATTAGGATCAAACCACCCATTTGGGCTCCATTAGGATCAAAGAAGTACAAGTTGGCCCAGTTAGGTCGTATATGACCTAAAAAGTCGACTTGGGCTCTATTAGGATCAAACAAGTCCATTTAGGCTTCATTAGGACCATAGAAGTTCAATTGGGCCGATCGGGGCATTTGGCCCAATTAGCTCCTAACAAGTCGAATTGTGCTCTATTAGGATCAAACCACCATTTGGGCTCCATTAGGATCAAAGAAGTACAAATTGTCCCGCTTAGGTCGTATATGACCTAAAAAGTCGATTTGGGCTCTATTAGGATCAAACAAGTCCATTTAGGCTTCATTAGGACCATAGAGGTTCAATTGGGCCGATGGGGGCACTTGGCCCAATTAGGTCCTAACAAGTCAAATTGGGCTCTAGTAGCATCAAAACCATCCATTTGGGCTCCATTAGGATCAAAGAAGTACAAGTTGGCCCAGTTAGGTCTTATATGACCTAAAAAGTCGATTTGGGCTCTATTAGGATCAAACAAGTCCATTTAGGCTTCATTAGGACCATAGAAGTTCAATTGGGCCGATCGGGGCAATTTGCCCAATTAGGTCCTAACAAGTCAATTTGGGCTTTATTCGGATCAAACCAGTCCATTTGGGCTCCATTAGGATCAAAGAAGTACAAGTTTGCCCAGTTAGGTCGTTTATGACCTAAAAAGTCGATTTGGGCACTATTAGGATCAAACAAGTCCATTTAGGCTTCATTAGGACCATAGAAGTTCAATTGGGCCGATCGGGGCATTTGGCCCAATTAGCTCCTAACAAGTCAAATTGGGCTCTATTAGGATCAAACCAGTCCATTTGGGCTCTATTAGGATCAAAGAAGTACAAATTGTCCCAGCTTAGGTCGTGATAGGGCCTAAAAAGTCGATTTGGGCTCTATTAGGATCAAACAAGTGCATTTAGGCTTCATTAGGACCATAGAAGTTCAATTGGGCCGATCGGGGCATTTGGCCCAATTAGGTCCTAACAAGTCAATTTGGCCTCTATTAAGATCAAACCATCCATTTGGGCTCCATTAGGATCAAAGAAGTACAAATTGGCCCAGCTTAGGTCGTATATGACCTAAAAAGTCGATTTTGGGCTCTATTAGGATCAAACAAGTCCATTTAGGCTTCATTAGGACCATAGAAGTTCAATTGGGCCGATCGGGCATTTGGCCCAATTTGGTCCTAACAAGTCAATTTGGGCTCTATTAGGATCAAACCACCCATTTGGGCTCCATTAGGATCAAAGAAGTACAAGTTGGCCCAGTTAGGTCGTTTATGACCTAAAAAGTCGATTTGGGCTCTATTAGGATCAAACAAGTCCATTTAGGCTTCATTAGGACCATAGAAGTTCAATTGGGCCGATCGGGGCAATTGGCCCAATTAGGTCCTAACAAGTCAATTTGGGCTTTATTAGGATCAAACCAGTCCATTTGGGCTCCATTAGGATCAAAGAAGTACAAGTTGGCCCAGTTAGGTCGTAGATGACCTAAAAAGTCGATTTGGGCTCTATTAGGATCAAACAAGTCCAATTAGGCTTCATTAGGACCATAGAAGTTCAATTGGGCCGATCGGGGCAATGGGCCCAATTAGGTCCTAACAAGTCAATTTGGGCTCTATTAGGATCAAACCAATCCATTTGGGCTCCATTAGGATCAAAGAAGTACAAATTGGCCCAGTTAGGTCGTATATGACCTAAAAAGTCGATTTGGGCTCTATTACGATCAAACAAGTCCATTTCGGCTTCATTAGGACCATAGAAGTTCAATTGGGCTTCGCCGGGCAATTGGTCCAATTAGGTCCTAACAAGTCAATTTGGGCTCTATTAGGATCAAACCACCCATTTAGGTTCTATTAGGATGAAACAATTGTACTTCTTGTTTACTTTACTTCATAAATCTTGTAAGAAATATAAATCTTATTTAATTCACTTCATAAATCTTGTTTACTTTTAAATTTATTAAGATCAAATATTTTAATCATATTTATAAGATAAATTATTTAATATGTTTTCAAGGATAATATAAGATAAATCAAGGAAATATAAAAAATAACACAATCCGTCCGAAATTTTCGGACGGATCAAGGAAAATATAGAAACTAACACAATCCGTCCGAAATCCGACCGAAATTGTCCGACGGATTTTAGACGGATCAAGGAAAATATAAAAAACACCTGTCTGAATTTTCTGGACGGATTTCTTTAATTCTTAATTTGCCATTATCCGTCCGAAACTGCTCAAAATTTCCGACGATAATGGAAAATATAAGAATTAACGAAACTCATCCCAAAATTTTGGACGGATCATGGAAAATATAAGAATTAACGAATCCGTCAAATTTTTGACGGATTTTGATCTGATAATGAAAAATATAAGAATTAACGAAATCCGTCCCAAATCCATCCGAAAATTTCGGACGGATCAAGGAACTAAACCGTCCGAAAATTTCGACGGATTTCGGACTTTGATCATGGAAAATTTAAGAATTAACGAACCGTCCGGAATTTTCTGGACGGATTTCGGAAAATATAAGAATTAACTAAACTGCTCAAACCGTCCAAAATTTCCCGACGGATTTCGGAACGATCAAGGAAACTATAAGAATTAACGAAACCGTCCGAAATTTTCGGACGGATTTCGGACGGATCATGGAAAATATAACAATTAACCCAAACCGTCCAAATTTTTGGACGGATCATGGACAATATAAGACTGATCGAAACCGTCCGAAAATTTTGGACGGATCAAGAAAAATATAAGATTAATCGAAATTGGTCCGAAATTTTCCGGACGGATCATGGACAATATAGAATTACCAAAACCGTCCGAAAATTTCGGACGATTTCGCACGGACCAAGAAAAATATAAGAACCGATTTTCGGATGGATTTCTTTGACGATCATGGAAAATATAAGAATTAACGAAATCCGTCCAAAATTTCGGAAATTTCGGACGGAAACTTTTCCGTCCGAAAATTCGTCCGAAAATTCAATTTTTCTAGTAGTGAATTCTATATGTAGCAAAGTCGTTGACCCCCGTATGTTGGATGACTTGGAAGTCGAGGTCGCTACAATCTTGTGCCAATTGAGATGTATTTTCCTCCTTCCTTTTTCGACATAATGGTTCACTTAATTGTTCATTTGGTGAGGAGATTAGATTATGTGGGCCGGTTTTTCCCGAGATGGATGTACCCGAATGAGAGCTACATGAAGATCTTGAAAGTGGTACGTGAAGAATCCTCATCGTCCTAAGCATCTATTGTTCAAAGGTATGTTGCAGAAGAAGCTATTGAGTTTTGTTCGGACTACCTTCATAACACGGATCCTATAGGGGTTCCTAAGCCTCGGCATGATGAGATCAGATGTCAAGGTAAGGGTACACATGGCTTAAGAATTAATAGAAAGGATCGGGAGGAAGTGCTTCAAGCACATTTGTATGTATTGAACAACAACGAATGTGTTCACCTCTTTCTTATTTGAACATAAAAGAAAAGTCAATCAAGAAAACCCTTGAATGAGCGAAAGGTGGTTGTTGAACAAGCATAACAAGACTTTCTTACCATGGTTCAAGGAAGAAATGCTTAAGGATGGTAGTACCGCTTCTGATGACGTAAGATGGCTAGCACGTGGGCCTAGCTTCAACGTCATATGTTGGAGCGGATACGACATAAATAACTTTTCCTTTTATACAAAGGAACAAGATAACAAGAGTACCATGCAAAATAGTGGGGTTATGATCGTGGCCGAAGCAATGCACTTCTCTAGTGCAAAGGACACAAAACCCGTTAAAGCACCGATACCTTATTTTGGATATATTGAAGATATTTGGGTGCTCGATTACACTAAGCTTATGGTGCCGGTATTTAAATGTAAGTGAGTTGATAGTAACGGTGGTGTACAAACCGACGAATTGGGGTTCACATTGGTAGACCTCAACAAGTTAGGTCATATAAATGAGCCTTTCATAATGGCTTCCTAAGCAAAACAAGTGTTCTACATCACTGATCATTCTAACAAAAGGTTGTTCGTGGTTCTCCAAGGAAAAAGCATGTATAATGGTAGTGATGAAAATGAAGATTCAAATCTTGATATTCTTGAGACTCCTTCTTTTTCAACAAACATGCCTACTATAATCGAGGAGACACGGGACGATGTACATGACACTCGTGATGATCATCACAAAGGGATATTGATATAGGTAGTTTAAAACTTAGTATACATTTATTTTTATTTATATTTCTCGTATTTATTTTGAGTTATAACCTATGTTAATAAATATATATTGTTTTTGAACAGTACATATGGATCATTGTTCCATTTTTCCTTTGCACTCAGAATGTGTGTGATATTCTGTTGCTAGGATATTTACCGAATGCGTAATGGGATAGCGAGGGGAGTGATATTTTAAAACTGAATTTAAAAAAGATACTATTAACGCTCGCTGTATCAAACAACCGACGTTAATAGTATTTTATAAAATATACATTACACTATTAACGCCGCTTGTTTATTACAACCGACGTTAAACTTAAGACTTTAACGCCGCTTCTTTATAACAATCGACGTTAGTTTTAACAAAATTAATGTCGGCTTCAAAGAACCGTAACGCTATTTGTGTTAAAGAACCGACGCATTTTGACAAAAATTAACGCGATTGTGTTAAAGAACGCGTTAATAGTTTTATATTTAACGTCGCTTCTCAACCGACGTTAAAATTTTAACTTTTAACGCCATTTTTACGCCAGCCAAGATATTCGACGAAAAATCAATTTTAACTGACGTAAAAAACACTTATTGCACTAGTGATAATCCGAATAAAAAATTATTCAATCCATCCCTTTGCCACCCCAAACAGAAAACATGACATGATCACAACTGCCATCACAATTTAAAACTTGGATGAAATATCTGACATCCACCGTAGGGGTAAGCCGGAAAAGCTTTCCTACCCCAACTCTAAATCCAGCCAACCATGCAGTACATGCATGTAGCTGCTTCGTCTTCATTTCGCTAGCGTTTCGCAATCGTTTTTCTAGCAACCTTTAGTGATGTGATTTTAAGAAGTGGAAACAATAATTGGTCGACACATTACATATCTCTTTAAGGATAACCAATTGTGGTTTTAATTTTTGATTCACGTGTAAACTTGTCTTCTTGAAATGCAATAAAGTCCGATTGGACTCTAAGCTTGCTAGAATTGCCATTTCTTTCTTTCTTTTTTCTTGTCTACAATATATCTAAGATGCCGACTTACACAAGTTAGTTGTTAATCTATACCTTTCGCCATCGAGGAAAACTACAAACGGTGATGAGTGCCTTCTTTGAATTGACTATATAAACGCAATTTGACGGAAAAGATAAAAAATCCAATTAGAATAATGCAATCGTTTGTCTTTCTAAACATGTCAATTTGCAATCTAAATCTACCTTAGCCATACATATTTTTTGTCTTTAATGGATATTCTCACATATGAAGCTGTGAGATTAACAATTGCCTAGAGTATAGTCTCATCGTCACTACGACTAACCATTTTTGTAGTCTAAATCTGCATTTGATATATATATATATATATATTAAATTTAATTAAATAGTGAATTTTAGATGGCACCATAGCCTAAAGGGTATTCATTGATTCGGATTGACCCGATCAATCTAAAAATCCAAACCGAATTAATTAAATTGGTTTAGAATTTTAGTGTTCAGCTTGAATCGATCGATCTAGATCAAACCCAATAATAATTAATTTAGTTCTTGGGTTTAAGGATTCTAGAACCAAACTGATTACTATATTTTTAAAATATATATTTATTAATATTTAATATTTTGATATGTGTGTGTGTGTTAATTTTTATCATAGTTTAATGTTTATATATTTTTATATTTCAATATTTTTGGGTCTAAACCAAACTGATATGAATCAACCCGCTTCTGAACGATATGGTTGGTTTAGACTTTATGAAAAAATTATAAATTCGAACAAAATCAAAGATTTTGATTAGTTTGAATTTTTCTCCTGCAAATCGAACTAAACCGACATGTGGCACATGCTCCATGTGGCATGTAGTGTAGATGCTGGGAGTGAAAAAACAAATAATTAATTACAAGCTTTTTTTAAATAATAGCAAGCTCTGGAATTAATTTATTACTAATTACAAGGGTTAGATGGGATGGTGCACAAATCTCACAAAAATATTTGTAAAGATGCCCCATCAAAGATAAAAAGAACCTCAAAATTAATTATAAATTGGATCTCATCCTTCTTTTTCATCTTTTTCGTTTAGATAATACGGAAGGTCAAGGACCCAACTAGGCAAGAGTTCCACGATGGGAACCTAGACCCATCAAATCCCCGAAACAAAAGAAACCACAGGCTGAGGTGAAAGTCCAGGAAAGAAATTGGCCAACCAATCTGACTTATATGAACCTTGTAATTCTTGAGTCTTGAAGACCGGTAAGTATTTAATAAAAAAAATAAAGAAATCCATCTTTTTATTAATTACTAACGAGCTTCTCTAATAAAATTATTAGTGTATATTGTATAATAGTATATTATAAAATCATATAATTTAATAAATAAATACTATAATCTACACCATGGAAAATAAAAGAAGAGCACAAAATAACTATACTTTTAATGAATATTCAGGATATAAATACTATATTTTAATAAAAATTCAAGATATTATAAATTTAATCTAAACAATCTTGTTATTAAAAAATAATTAGATGTGTATCATTAAGTAAAATATTCTTCTATCCATTTTTATTTTATAAAATAATTTATAATTTTAATTTTAATAAAATTAAAGAAACTTAAAATCTTTAGTCATTAATACATCCAATTTTCTCTTCACATTTATGTCACTTTTAATTATTCTCTTTAATAAAGTTGGTAATTTTGATTTAATATAACGGCTTAAAATTACCACATTTATTAAAGAGAATAATTAAAAGTGACATAAATGTGAACAGAAAATTGGATGTATTTAATGACGAAAGATTTTAAGTTCCTTTTGGCTGCTTAAGAGAAGGGTTGTTGTCTCTCCTATGATGTCTTGTACATCCATTTGATGGCTCAAAGCTCCAGAAAACTTCAAGTTCTTTATCTGGTTGGCGGTCCATAATGCTCTCCCCACAAGTAGTTTGCTCTCTTCTCGCCATATGAGTCCAAACAACCTGTGCCAGCAATGTGTCCTGGAAGAAGAATCCATTATTCAGTGCACCAGAGATCGCATCCATGCGAAAAGTATATGGAACAGTTTTGGTTTCAGAGATGCATATTTCTATCAAGAGATGGATCACGCTAAGTGGATGAAGGATGAGCGCCATAAAGATAGTGAGGCACTTTTATGACTTGTTTGTGGTGGATCTGGAGAGCGAGGAATTCTCACTGCATAGCAAAAGAGGTCATCTCTAGCTAGAGAATTAAAGCTGCGATTAGCCAGCTTCATGATACAGTCAAAACGTGCTTTCATGGCATAACATATATCTCTCGTCCAACTCGTGTTGTTAGATGGCATTCATCGGGGAGACTGCAACTATAATCAATGGGGATGGTAGTAGTTTGGGAAATCCAGGCAGAGCAGGTTATGATGGTATTGTCCATAATTCTGATGGTGCTTGGTTGTGTGGGTTCTTCGGTTCCATTGGTATAGCTACTAGCTTGCAAGCTAAGTTGTGGGCTCTGTATCATGGTCTTAACCTTGCTTGGAATAGAGGGTTTAGAGATGTTATATGTTACTCAGATTCTCAAACTGCTATATCCCTAGTGAAAGACCAAGTTCCTATTTTTCATCACTGTGCAGCTTTAATTAAATCAGTGCAAGATCTTTTGAGAAAGGAGTGGTTTATGTCCCTTCATCACACTCTTAGAGAAGGCAACCAATGTGCAGATTATTTGGCCAAGATGGGCGCTAATCAACATGATGGGTTCCATCTCCTAGTTTCAGTTCCTTCAGGCATCAGCAGCATCCTCTTGACTGATAGTTGTGGTGTCAATTTCTTGAGGATGTAGTTTAGCTTTGTTTTTCTTTTCTTCTTTGTTTTTATTTTTCGCTTTCTACCAAAAAAAAATCAATGGTTGACAGTTGGGGTTAGAGGAAAGTTTGAATCTGGTGCCAACAGATCTTATCCAAATTAAACTTAAAATGTTTTTGTTGAATTTGAATTCTCTAAATTTGGATTTCCCTCATGTTTTTACGGTTAGACAAATTTTAATGGTGTTTCTGTCTTTATTATAACTAACAAATATTACTTCAAATCATCTCTCAACAGAATTTTGTCTAACTACAAGGAAATTCAAATTCAGGAATTCCCAACAGGAGAGATTTGAGATCCTTTTGTTATGATACAGAGGTCATTGGCACTTTTTCTGATAAGCTCAATAATAATTAATAATGACCTGCCTCTCTGTTTGACTAAAAAAAATTGATGGTGTTAATTCAATTGTCACTTGTCAGCCAAAAGATAAAAATAATTTTGATTATAATTTGTTATGAAATTTAAAATTTGATGCCATTTTGATAGTAAATCTTAAGATAATAATAAAGTGTAATTTACTTCAAAAGAACAGTGTAATACTACAAAATAAACAAGATAGTTAAAATTTTGACAGGATTCAATTATTTTTATTACGATAGAATTCAATTAAAGCTGGAAGTGAGTGTTGAATGAAATAAAATGCAAAGATTACTCACCTATTTAAAAATAATAAAATATACTAGCTCGTTCACTTAAAAATTGGATTTAATTTATATACGTAGTTAGTATAAAGATTTTTTACATTGTTTTATTTTATATATTTAACTCTTATCATAATTATTTTAAAAATTACATGTAAAATAATTTTAATTACTTAATTGTGTATAAAACTTTGCAAAGACAATATATGAAAATTAAACTGTTACATATTATGATTATTTAACATTTGCTTGGGATAAGCGTTCAATGCCAAAGGCCTTTGGGGGTATGGGATTCCAAAATTTGTATGCTTTTAACCTTGCTATACTTGGTAAACAAGGTTGGAATTTCTTACATAAGCTAGATGCTCTTGTTTCTCGGGTTTTCAAAGCAAAATATTTTCAAAATGGAGATTTTTTTAACGTCAGCTGGCCACATCCCTTCTTTCTCTTGAGAAGCATATGGTCATCAATCCCTCTTCTGAAACAAGGCACACGGTGGAATATAGGCTCTGGTGCTTCCATTCTCATATGGAACGATTCTTGGATTGGAGATGGTAGAAGGCTTCTTTGCCCGGATGCTACAAATGGAGGCTTGAAGGAATTAAAATTCAAAGATTTTCTACATGTGGAAGATAAGCGTAGGAATGAAGTCAGCAGTTAATGCATTTTTCATCCCTAGCGTGGCATGCTATCCTTAAAACGCCCCTCTACCTTCTACCGATAATGATAGAAGAATTTGGGCTAATGCAAAATCGGGCGCCTATATCGTAAAATCCGCCTACTACTTTGTCATGAATGAGTTGATGGATTGTGATCACCTTAGTGAGACACCCCGTTGTGTTATTAGATTAAATCCTTATTAATTAATTTCTTAATCGTGACGCTATCGTGAAAAAATACGAAAAATTAAAAACTTAAGTTATTAAACATATAACCTCAACATCACACCATAGTTATATTGCAAATACACACATAAGTCTTTTACACATCTTTCAAAGCTAATCTTGAGGATATCCTATCGCATGATTCATCACGCATATACTTAGACAAAATGTTAAATAGCAAAACATATTAAAAAAAAATATGCCTCACAAGATGCATCGTGCCATAACTAACTAGACTTAATCACCATGGGTCACAGCTCCGTCTCCCGCTTCAGGCTCAGGAGTTCCATCCAACTCATCTTCGATCGCCTCATTCATAGGGTCTTCACGCACGATCCCATCAAAGATAAAATAAAACATACAGAAATAAACAAGGGATAAGAAACAAATTTATCGCCAAAAGTCGGAAAAGAGTCATAGTAAATTATACAAAAGAATTGTCACATATAATCAACACACCTAACTAACAAATTATCCTCAAATTAATATATATCATCCTCTACCCTCAATCTCATGCCCACTCAAAGACACCATAGCTGCACACCTATTTCTAAGGTGGAAGTGGTCTCGTGAGAACTCTTGATTTTACGGTATTATATTACCAATACACGGTGTATTATATTACCAATGCACAGATGTGTTTTGCGTGCATTATATTACCAATAGACGGTGTATTATATTACCAATACACAGATGTGTTTTACGTGTATTATATTACCAATACACGATGTATTATATTACCAATACACGGATATCCTTGTGTATTATATTACTAATACACTTTTGTCTTTGTGTATTATATTATCGATACACTTTTGTCCTTATGTATTATATTACAATACACTATTTGGGGACAACAACACATATACTTGAATCTCATCAACCCGTTTTTAGAAACATCCTAAGTGCCTTAACCTTCCATTAGAACTTGACACATATTCTATGCCATAACATCTCTTTAACATACTTCATCTAGGTTAGGCACTTCTAAATCATTATTATCCTCACACACAAAAACAATAATCTCTTAGACATCATATATATCTTTACTCAAAAATCACTACATAATAATAAAAACCAGGAGATCATGCATAACACAATATCAATCAAAATATTCCAATATCACCAACATCGCACAAAATCAATTCAATAAAGGTACTAAATTCAAATCAACCATCAACAATATAAAAATCAACCTAATATCGATAAACCTACAATCCCGTAATCACCACCGGTTTTGAAAAGGTTTCCAATGTGATTTTGGTCTTGTCGGGACATCGACTACTAGTAGGTTTATGTCACCCTACACAATTATTATATAATCTACTACTTATCCATTCCGACGATAGGTTGGTTTCTTTCCTCACCGGGTTATCACCGGGATTCAGAAATCGATGTTCGTTATCACGCCACACTTTACGAATTCTCATTCAACCAACATCACATAACAACGATTAATCAAACAATTTACACTAGGTTCACTTTAATACTAGGTTCGGCTTCTAATTCAAAATGAGGCTATGATTATTTCTCTCACTCCAATCTTTTGGATTCTAGGTGCTTAGATCTTAGATAACTAGAAGAAATTGTTAGAAGTTGAAAATATGAAACAAAAATCCTCTAACCTCTAAGGTTAGGTTTCGCCTGAACATAAAAAATAGGTTAGAAAATTTATTTGGATTCAAACCCTGGATCATAAAAGTATAAGTATCTAAAAGCATAAAAACCATAATCTTAACTCATCAAACACTTTTAAACATTTTTACATAATCTTTGAAGTAGCAGATCTAAGACTTGAAATAGATAAAACTTGATGAAACTTAAGATTAGTTGAGGATTAGGAATATAGAAAACCCTAAATAGCTTAGATCTAACCTCATTTAAGTTAAAAAATTGAACAAAACCTCATTTGTCTATTTAGACATAGGTTCAACCCTGTTTAGATCTATAGGAAGGAAAATGATTTTGCTCACATGCTCTTAGATGGTGAAAACAGAGATCACAACTAGATCATAGAAATTTGTTTCACATTTTTATGATTTTTATACAATTTTCTAGAGATTTTAGAAGTTATGGATCTAAGAATATTAAAAGGATGAACATGGCATAAACTCAACAAATAAGTGAAGAGGAGAACTTAGATGAGTAAGAAGAAGAAGTTTTACCCTTGGAGCTTGAAGGAAATCATGAAGATGATGATTTCTTGAAGAAAATCAATGGAGTTTTGAAGTGAAGACCTTGGTTATGTGAGTGTAAAAGTGTGAAAATGAAAGAAAATGAGTGTTTATATAGAGGAGAGATAGAAAGTGGCGTGGTGGGAGAAGGAGAGTTGTTGACGAATCTGGGCAAGTATACCGGCAAATGCAAGTAATACAATGGTAAGACCTTTATCGTATCCACGGGGACCGCACAAGTACTAGCACATACCAATTCCAATTACTATCTAAGCGATTCTTGGATTGAAGAGAGTTCTATGCTAACAAAAGTTAAAATTAACAAAATAAGAAAGACAAACTCTTTTTGTAATTTTTCTAATACTTGGAAAGCAATAAAGAAGGTTTTCAAATATGATAAAGTAGCTGGGGTTAGGTTCACTAAACTTCATCCTCATGCAATGAAACAACTCACAAACAAGCTTACTTCAAATATGACAATCAATCCACTAAATTACTCAAGTCCCGATTCCCGGATGACAAGAGCCTAAATCCACTAATAGACCCTAATTCCTTAGGTGGCCTAGATTAATGAGTTTTCATTAATATTAGGGATCATGCGATTGCTAATAAAACCCAGTTCCATTCCTAGATACAAGGCTTACTAGGTGATTAATCTCAATTCCCCGTTTCAAACACGAATTTTCCAATTGCATATTAAAACACAAATCGAAGTCATGGGGAGTGCTAGCCACAACAAGCATTAAGTGCGTAAATCAACCACTCAATAACAAAGGTAAACTGTATTGCAAGATTAAATCAAATACATGAGAATTCAAAAATAGCTACCCTAACCCCAACAATGGAGGTTTAGCTACTCATGGTCATAGATACAACCAAAGAAAGATGGATGAAGGAGAGAAGTGGATTCCATGGGGGCAATCCTCCCCTGTTTGCCTCGCTTCCAAAGAGCCCTTTAGGGTTTCCAAAACTCGTAGCCCTCCAAGGTGTCACTCCATTCTGCCTTAAATAATAGTATTAATGGTTCTGGTTTCGCGCACTACGGGCGAATTGATGTTCGCGACGCCAAACTTAAATTTCCATCTGTCACAGTGCGTGATGTCCTGTCACGGCCAGGACGTGACAGCCTCTGATTTTGCCTTCCTTGCTCGCTTGATCACAAGGGTGATGGTTATCACGCCAGCGCGTGATAGGCTCGCTTTGGCTTATATTCTTCACTTTTCAAGCTCGTTTCATCCAGCTCCATCATGACCGATTTTGATCATTTTTACATTAATTCCCGCAAAACAACACCAAGAAACCGCTTCACCCGTTCCAAGGAAAATCTAACTAAATCAACTAAATAATGCCTAATCTCTATGAACTATACATGCAAAAGTGTACGTAAAAATATCATGTAAAATCACACTATCAAATCACCCCAAGTTTATTCAATTGCTTGTCCTCAAGCAATCACTAAGGGCCAAGAATGAAATGTTAACATGGATAGTGAACTAAGAACTCAAGTCAATGATCCAAGTAATAGGCAATTCAAACAATTCAGCAAGAGACAATCAATTCAAGTCCAATTAGAGGCTTAGGTTCCTTAGACCATGTTCTCACCGATTTGGGCACTCTTTCTCACTTGAAGCTCACCCCAAGCTTGTTCATTTGCTTGGCTCTCTTTCTCCCTCACTCAAGTGTTTAGGGATAAGACATTTCACTCAATTTTCCTCAAGGAATGAATCCTACCATAGGCTTGGCTATCAACCAAATCTCTACTTTATTAATGAAAACACCTAAGAATCAAGAGGTCTTTACTTTGGTTGTAATGTGGCCATGGGATTAATCGTTAGGGTGGGGAAATCAATAAAAGGATATTTCAAAAAGGGCTACACAACATATCAACATTTGTAAAGCATGACCTTCTAAAATACCTTTGGGTTTCAGTTCACTTTCCACCTTTCTTTTCTTTCCTTTTCTTTTATTTTCACTTTTCTTTTTTGTCATCCCCTTCTCTACTTTTTTCTTCTTTTTCTCTTTTCTTTTATTTTTCTTTTGATTGGAGAAGGAGATTTTTCAACTCAAGAGAATTATATTTTTTTTGATTCTTTTTCCAAACTTTCACTACCTTTTTCACCCTTTTTGTAATACTTAAGGGTCCCTATCAAGATATTTATCCACATATTTCAAGGTACCAAGAAAAGCATTTTTTTTCTTTTCCAAGCTCAAAAATTGGGCAACTATATGGTAGCATTTCATCATTCAAAGCTAAGAAGGCCAGAAAAATACCTATTGCCTCAATCATGTTCAAAAATGTTTCCAAAAATTTTTAAGCTTCAAATGGTTTCAAGTCAAGTTCTAGAGAAAGCAATCCAAGAGGAATAACACTCTAACACAAAGAATGGGGTAAAATTTAGTGAGTACCCCTTTGGCTTAAAATCTCACATTTTAGTTCGAATCAATGAAAACACAAATCCTCGAAACCATATGCTAATTATCAACTATCCAAGATCATCTCAAGCATTTTTCATTTGTAGCCATATCACAAGAATAAAAAATTGGGTTCAAGAATTCATCATCACAATATAATTGGCACTTAGTTCTCACAATTGATGCAAAATCTAAACAAGGGCAATCTAATTGTGTGATCATGCAAAGCTATCATGCAAAAATATATGAATGCAATATGAACAAATGCAAAAATACCCTACCCCAAACTTAAAAATTTACATTGTCCCCAATGTAAACAATCAAGTTGAGAGAGGAGAAAAATTGGAACGCTTTACCGAGGCTGTGAGCGGTGCTGACTTTGCTTTTCTTATCTTCTTGCTCTTCCCTCCTTCCTTCTTATCCCGCAAACACTTGGCAATTCTCAATTTATTATTTTTCCTCTTGAGCTTCTCAAATTATTCAAGAGGTTAAAATCAAAAACAAAATTATTAAGAAAATGAAAATAACTAAAGAGAAGAGTTAAGGAAATGTTCGGCTTCTCTCCCAATAAGCGCTTCTTTAACGTCACTAGCTTGATGCTTCTTTCAATTAACCGAGGTCCGGGCATATAAGTTCAAGAGCACTTTTCTTCCATGGAACTCCTGAAAGAGCTGATTTTGCTTATAGGGCCAACCTTGTGCTTCCCTTTGCCCTTTCACTCGGGCCTCTTGCCCTTTTTCTTACCCCTTCCTGGAGGAGGTTCTGCTTTTACAACATGAGCAGAGCCAACTTCCTCACCAATCGATACATCATTTGTCCCACGAGCTTCGAGAGTTGCTTTCGTGTTGTGCTTTTCCTTCTTCTCGGAGTAGAGGGGTGGTGTTGATGTGCAATGACTTCCTTATCATCTAGATTCACCATGTCCATGCGGACACACCTCTTCATCGCTTTGCGATGCATAGCTTCCAATACATTGACAAGCACTTCTTCTTCTTGTATCAATTTCAATCGGCCTTTTTTCTACATCTATCAAAGCCCGACCAGTTGCCGTTAAAAGGTCTCCCCAAAGATGAGCGGAACTTCAGCATCCTCCTCCATGTCTAAAACCACAAAGTCCGTTGGGAAGATAAACTTATCCACTTTACTGCAACATCTTCCAAGATACCATAAGGATGCTTCGACTGATCCATCATTAGTTGCAATGTCATCCCAGGTTGGTTTCACCCCTCCTCCTCCAAGCTTTTTCAACATGGAAAGCTGACATCAAATTGACATCGCTCCCAAGTCACATAAGGATTTTCTCGATAGCCACATTCCAATAGGGCAAGGGATTATAAAACTACTGGGATCTTTCACCTTTGGAGGTAGCTTCCTTGTAGTATCGCACCGCACTCCCGCTAAGGCAACAGCCGCTTCTTTAATCTTTCTTTTCTTCGTGAGCAGTTCCTTCATGAATTTTGTATAATCGGAGCATCTGGTCTGGAGCTGTTTCAACAAAGGGTATGCTGATCTGAGCCTCTGAAAATGTCATGGAACTTGGCAAACTGTTCGCCTTTTCTTTTTTTTCTTGCTCAAGTGAGGACAGGGCAACTTCACATAACGTGATCACTTGAGGTTTGTTTCATCCTTCAAAATCCGATTCTTAGTTCTCCTCAAAATGGAATTCCCATCTACTAGCTTCCTCTTGTCTTGTTCACTGCCTCTTTCTTCTTCCTCAACTACAACATCTTTACCTTGTTCTTCATTTCCTCAGCTCAATTCCGTTTTTTCCATCAACTTTCTGGATTCTTCACCCAAGGTTCACCGCCCACATTCTCAAGACTTTTTCCACTCCTCAAAACAATAGCATTGCAATGCTCCTTCCGTGGATTAGTCTCGAGTGCTACTGCAAAAATCGCTACTAGTTTGATCCGCTAGGTGCTTGCAACCTGGCCAATTTGAACCTCCAAATTTTTATAGCATCACGATTTTCTCGGTTCGTCATGGACAACTGCATAAATGATTGAGAGTGTTCTCCAAGATAGAAACCTGATCTTGAAGAGGTTGTGTAGTGAGAGGCTTGCTTGTTTGCCCTAAGATCTCGATTCCAACCAAAATTTGTTGATTCCTCCACCTTTGTCGTTGCCTTGTCACCCATAGTTCCCATACAATGGCTTCATGGGAACCAGGGAAGGTTCACATCTTCCATTCTCATGATCACCTCCACAAAAATCACATCTCGCACTGCTGGTGTGGCATGGTCTGTCCCTAATGAGCTTGGAGTTGTTGTGGAGCTGAGCTAGTTGTTTGCAAGAGACTCCAATAGGTGAGTCATGATCTTGTTCTCGAGCCAACAATGCAGTTTGTGAATCTAACTCCAACACCCCCTTCTTTGTGTGGGACCCCGATCATGATGCATCAACCAATCATGCCAGAGGCCATTGCTTTATCAAAGTCAGTGGCTTCCTCTCATTGCCTTTGTATTCATTGAACCTCCACATGAGGCATCCAACATGTACCGGCAGATGGCCTCCATCCATTAAGCAGAATGTTTCATCTGAGTAAGATCATCAAAACCATGATTCGGGGCATCTTCAAGTAACCCCTTGAACCTTTCTCAAAGCGCCATGCTGTCTCACCTCTTGTTGAGAAAAGCCATGATGTCACCCTTGCCTTTACAAATCTTGATGTGGGGAAGAACCTGCGTAAAACTTTGCTTCTAAGCTGTCCCATGCAATGAAACTCCCCTTGTTGTGATTGAGCCAAGACTTGGCTCTATCTCTTAAAGAAAAAGGAACAATCTGCATTCGAATTGCATCGAGGCACCATTGATCTTCACAGACGCACAACCCAGGAAAGTGGAAATATGACTCTTAGGATCTTCCTTCTCCAACCCAAGAAACTGATTTTGTGAAACCATGTCAATGAGATTTGGCTGAGTTCAAATTTGTTGAG
>JAUPTC010001206.1:0-27383 GCA_030762895.1 Sophora flavescens
GAAACAAATATAATTTCTATATACCAAATAATTTCAGCAGCATAAGATTAGCCAAATAATGTCCGTATATGATTTTAATTGTGATACCAATGAAACCAGCAAAATAAAGCCATTAATCTTACTTCAAATAGTCAGACCCCATTATATCCTGGTAGCATAAAACACACCATTGAGTTCCACAGCAGCAAGAGCAAATCTCTGGAAATACCAAAAGAAAACACACTCATGCAGTTCATTAATTTTGTAGCTTTTCACAAAAACAACACAAATGGTCATTTAATTACTTATTCTGTAATGCATCAAAGTCATGTGGGATAGATTTATAACTTTATATTCTAAAAGTGATTATGATTGATTCTTCCTATTCACCCCTCCCCAATCCTCCCTTTTAACAGATTATTAATCTGCTTTCTCTCTCTCTCAAAAATAACTTCCTCTCCTCACACACCACATGTTTTCCCTCCAAATTAGTCTGGTCCCAGACTTAACAACATTGGAGCCCACTATCCTATCAAATTACACTAAAAGCATAAGGTCAATTATAGAACTTGATTAGGATATGGACTATATCATGATATAAGCTTCCCTATAACACCTTATACCAGCCCACATTCATGTCTTATACCAAGACAAATGTGGGAAGTAAAATGTAAATGAAACAACATTTCTTCAGATTTAATTTGCAGTTGGCATGTTTAGATGTTTAAGCCTCAAGTTCAATGTAAAAATACAGTCTCATGCCATTGCAGTTATCCATTCTTATGCAGCCCTGAAGCATCTATTATCTACTTTCTAAATCTTTTTCAAGTTGCATCCATATAACACTCACAGGCCAAAATATGCTTTACCTTGTCTAGCATTGAACGAGTTGAGATCCACCGTCCAATGTCTAAATCCAGCATCTCAACGTCTGAAAAGCAGTCAATTCCATTGCCACCTGCCAATTACAAATATCGTGTCTTTCAAAGAAACTCCAGCCAAACTTCCTTTCTTCTGATTCAAAGAGGGGCACAAGGTCCACTTGTGCGGCGAGGTGGACAGTATGATTCAACTACATAAACAAAGATAAAAAGATTGACAAATTTCATCCCAGACAATATCAATTTAAAAACCTCTGCAATATCTCATACCTGTATGCTTCAAACATCACTTGTTTCCCGCTTCAAAACATAAGTTCACCCATTCTGACTGTACTACTGGCGTGTGGCGAGCTGCGCGGCTCATAGGCGAGAGACGAATCGTGCGGGATGGTTAATACAAATCCATAGCTGTAACCAGGATTTTCCATCAAAACCTCCTATTAAAAATAATGACTCTTTAAGGTCTAAATGCAGCTCAGCAGATGAAAGGATAGATGTCTTCTCAGCATGCCGTCGGAGGAAGATTGAATTCAGATTCTAACATTATACAACGTCTTTTAGAGTTGATTTCAGATGCTGCATTCATGCAGGATGACAAATTAAAATAAGCCAATAATACTTAGAGAAGCTAAGGATGAAGAAACAGTTGAAAGATATTAAATGTTTTAGCTAATAACATCCACATATTTGGTCAATTTGTATGACTGAGAACCGTATCATTTTTATAAATGCCAACCATATGCCAAAAATGCAGAAAGAAACAATTGAAAGATATAATAAACAAACTATTATTATGTTCCAACTTCTGCTTCAGTGCTAATTCTTCTCATTTGTATTTTCTTATGGCTGTCACTTCTTCAACCTCTTATCCTTTACAAACCTACTAAGGTTAGTTGTGCATGCAGATGCCATTAAACACATAAACATATTTTCATTCATCAACCTCAGCCACCTGGGCCTTGGTGTATTGATACTCAAACGGAGGACTTGAACTATCTTCCTTCTTCTCTTTACCAGCTGGTGCCATCTAGATAGTCCCTTGTTTCTAAGCTTGTTTGTTTTTCATCAAGGATATCATTTACATTGTCTGGCAAAGAGGTATCGACTTTCATGTAAGAGCCAATTCTTTAGTTTTCATATATACAAGTTTTTTCTCATCTGTTACCCCTTCACAACCTCTGAGTTTCCAGTGGCTGGATGTCTCCATCTAAAGAAGTAATTTCATGCAAATCTGTTCTCCTCCTTGGGTGAGCAAAGTAATGTTCTCTGATTCTGGTGTTTCAAATGCTTTACCTTCCTTCAAAGTTTCATGTGATGGAAGAGATTGGGAATGCAGTTCTACACTTAATTATACCTTGGTATACCAGAGATAGTGCTACAACACTAGTAAAGACATCCAGCTTGTTTGTCTGTCTACTAAGTCTAGTTCAAACCAAATGGTTATGGATGTAGTAGTTTGTCTGCAGTGCCATGCAAATTTATCTTCAGCAGTGTCTGGCATTGAAGCCGGACACGAATTCTTACATAAAACATTAATAATAGGAAGGTATTAATGGTGGGACCTTTTCCGCGCAGATTCGCAGCCTGCATTATCTTAAACCATATCAGTAAAGAGTTTAGCAGGTGATAGTAAACCTGTGCAGGATGTTGTGTGTTCTCACTGAAAATTCATCAGTCCATGCATTAGGTCTATATACATTTTGCCCCTTGCTGAATGCCTCAAAAATTCCATGAAGTTTCTGTCACTATAATTGAACAGAAATAGAGGCAGCCCATGATCCAATGTTTTCAACCTTAGGAAAAATGCTGAGCTGGCAAGAAGCCCTGTTAAAACAGAAAAACAAAATCCCATTAGCTGGAATAACATAATCTCACCCTCAAAATGAAGTCACTATAATACCTGGTAAACAATTTCAATTTGAAAAACAAATGATTTTATGATATTAATCATACTAATTTCATACATCGAAATCTTAGTTCAATTAAATGAAATCAATGCAGCCATATCATATAGAATGAAGACCTTACGGGCCAACACAATGATAAATTTCCAATCAGAATATCATTGTTGCATTCACGCTTATATACTAGTACTAATAAACTGGTAGTATATTACAAATGCTACAATATTAAAAGCAATCAAATGCAAAATACTAAAAAGTTGTTTAGATAGACAATCTTTTATTGTACTATTCTTGCACGGCATAGGCTTACCAATTCATTCTTCCCCAAAATTTCTGCAAATAAAGAACCGACCACTGGATTTGGAGAGACAGTGAATCCACTTACATAGAAAAGTTTGTGCTTTCCTTGCTACACCCATCCTGGCATAAGAGGGCATTAACAATCTACAGCCAAAATCTATTGCACACAAAGTTCAAGTTATTATGGACAGTTTCATTAATCCAACCGTAAATAACATAATATTCTATTAATGATCTATTCATACCAATCCAAACTTTAGATAAATTAGATATTAAATGCGTATGTAATCTTTTAGTATGGCTTGTATAATTTTAAAATAAAGTATTATGCGTTAAAATAATATGTGATGAAGTATCAATAGTTCTTAAATTTGAGGGATTTTGTAGTGAGAACTTTAATAGGGCGGTTGGATTAAAAAGAAATTGATATACATATATAGGTAAGTGTCAAAGGTTGCTCTTCTAATGATTTATTATAGGACTATATAAATTTAATCAGGCATCAATTAATGTAGATATAATGAGCACTAATCCTTGAGGTTTTCTGACATAAATTGAAGGAGCTGAAAAAGCACAACACAAATAAGGCTATAAAGTAACAGTCCTATTATTCCCAATCTCCCTCCCAACCCTTTTGCCAAAAAACAGGAAAACATTTACAAGCAATATCAAGCATCAATGATTTTATTTAAGAAATCAGGCATCAATTAAACCCTGCAACAATATATGATCAATTATTTCTTTCTTTTTTTTTTTTAAAAAGTCTACATATTCCTCCAAACATTTTCTACCATATTAAGCAAAGAATGATTAAAAAAAAAAGAATTGAAAAAGAAAGTAGAGTGGAAGCAAGGTTTGTGATTTTGTGTTAGACAAAGCAGAATGCCAAGAAAACCCAACACGACACAGAAGTACCAACTGGAAGAAGTTGCATATATAGCTAATTAACGGTGCAATGTTGTAGTCAAAACATCCACATATATTTTACATATTTTTGCGTGAGTGGACTGTTGTGCATGATCACAAGTTATATACACATCTATTTTTTAATTTTACTAATATATATTTGAATTATTTTACTTGCATACAAATTAAAAATTAAATTTAAATAAATCTTTCGGCAATAATTAATTGACATTAAAATAACAAATTATATGTAATTACATAAAATAGAAAATAGAGCTAATCATAGAAATTGCATAACTAAATAGTAATGTGATTTTTAAATAAAAAATCAATAATCTTATAACTAGAAACACAGCTTATCATTTAGTTATCTGTAAGTACATACGGTGCACTTCTGGTGAAAAAGGAAAAGGTGTATAGAGATGAAAACTGAAAATTAAGTCTATGGAAAAATTGAATAAAGTCTTGAATCAAATTATATTGTAAACACTGAGAATTTATAGATTAAAATCAGGACTTAATTGTGGTCTATACTGTGATTACTGTCCATGTAAAAAAAAAATTTCCTGTTAATCGATCAGAAATTTTTACATCATTAAAATATTTGTCTCTTATAATTATTTTAAAATTTACATATAAGATAATGTTACACGATAATTTTTATGATTGGCAATATTTTTTTTAGGCTAACGGTGTATTAAATTGAACTTTTTAAAAGAACTTTGAGAATACCTGCTAGTGGACATGCAGCCAATGTTATTAAAATCGATCAGGTGATCGACTCGAGGGGGAGTGGATTAAAGAGTCGTAATTTGGATGGTTATTCGGTATAATTAAATATAATATAAATATAGTTTTATATATATATATTTCAATAATATACTCAAACAGAGTGTTGGTGCGTGGCCATCGCGCTTTGGAAGGAGGCCTAGTTCCGGGTTCGATTTCAGCTCCATATCCCGATCGGCATCTATCTGACCGGACAGGAGGCGATGATGATGACTGTGATGATGATGATGATGATGAGATGAGATAACTATTCCATATTGTTACTTATGGCCAGCATGAATTTGGTATTAGCTTGTGATGGTGATATGGGGGAGTGGTCAGAGGCAAGTGTCCCTAAAGCAAATTTTGAGTCTTTTTTATTTTAAGTGAGGAGAGTCTACTTGGATCGGATTATGCTTTAGGTTGGGCCTTTTGTTTAGCATGTGTGATTTTTTGGTTAAAAGCTAAGTAAATTTCTTTTTCTTAGTGGGCCTAAAGCTAGAGCTTTAGTAGCTCTCCATTAGTAAATACAGTATATGTAATGATGAACACAAATTATTAATGCAACTAAGATATTCATAACAATACAAAAGCATTAAAAAAATACAAAATAAAATAAATTTTAAAATACCTAAAATACGAGAAATAATAAAATAATTTTTGGCTGATGTTATTTGGGAGCAAGTGGTTTTGGATTTAATAATCTAAGTTTTGATGCCAACAAAAAGTTAATTTGCCTGGCAAAGTGTTAGTTGAGATCTAACTAGTGAGTTCGAGTTTATGCGGGAATATCCAAAATAATATAAGGTATACAAATTTGGACTCGTACGAATTACCACGTCAAGGTTATTTAACTGTTTATATTTTAATCAACAGTGAGTGACTTTTTCTTAGTAGGCGAGGCTATAAATGAATGCAAAAATAACTTATTAAGAACTAAAGTCAAGACGAAAATAAGCACGTCCATTTTACGCCGTCGGGAAAGTCTATCCTTGAAACCAAGCACACATCCATAGTACTAACTAAAAGTTCGGTAAAAGTCCATAGTGCCATGTCATTGGACGGAGGATCCGAAAGGACTTAGCAAGTCAAAGACTTGTGTGGGCAGCGCTTCTACCCCGTTTGAGACAGCGCTTCTACCACATTAGTGGGCCGGTGACACGGACTCGGCAAAGTGTCTTGGGTTCGTTGCGAGTGTAAGCGGTAGGTAGGATGTCGTTCTCGAGGGGATCGTGGACAATTACCATTTAATTGACTAATATCTAGGCGTCGAATTTTGGAGTGAAGGTTGTCTAACATCTAACAAACACACAAGAAGAAAATATTTTTGTTCTTTTGGATTTTTTCTCAAGCAGGTTAATGTGAAGGCAGAAAGATGAATAACAATGAGATAGGATTGCTAGGGTTGAACTAAGCTAATCCTCCCTTGATTACTAAATTGATAACTAACCGAGTTCTACTTCACTATGACAATCGAATCTTTTCTAATATACTCGACCTAATGTCTTAGGTGACATTGAGCCTAAAATCCCAAATTAAATCCTAATGTCTTAGGTGGATTAATAAGAGAAATTGCATTAAGAACAGGATTCGTAAGATTCCAAGTACCCAACACATGTCTAGATCCTTGACTACTTGCATATAATTCATGAGCATACTTTAACGTCAACCTTTCAATTGTCTATTAAAGCAACTAATCATTCCTAAGATGATCCAAGACTAGAAAGCATTAAGCATAGAATTATATGCTCATAAAGAAAGAGGAAACTATATAAAATCAAGTCATTTTCCGACCAAGTTCGGATAGCGATAGTCAACCTGAAAAGGAGTTAGCTCCACATAATTGAAGATAAAACAAAAGAAATAATTACGAGAGATGAACAAAGGAGAGAGCTCCATGGAATGATGCACCACAGACCACGGGGCGAGAGGATTTTCTTTGGTTTTAAGAACGAATTTTCTTAGATACGCTTCGGTTCTTTTATTACCGTGGTCGGCGGTCACCCGTGATACCATCACGGCCGGCGTGGCGGGTTCTGTCTCTTCGTTACGGCCAAACTACTCCTTCGCGCGGCGAGCACCTATCCGCGGCGAGCAGAGCTTTGATACGTGATCCCCATCACGGCCAAGCGTGTCGTCTACGACTTTGCGAGGTTTACGGTCCACGGCGTGATAGCCATCACGGCTGAAGCGTGATCGTCTCGACTTCGGTGGTTTTGGCTTCAATCCCTCTCTGCAGCGCGACTATCGATCAGCGTGCGAACAATTTCACGCCCTTGATCTACATCACGGCGAAGGGTGATCGTCTCCCGACTTTGCTGGTTTTGGGTCACGGCGTGACAGCCATCCACGGCCCGGGCGTGGCAGTTCGACTTTTGGTCCCTTTCTTCTGTTTGGGGGCCTTCTCTCCATCTCCGGCTTCCTCATGGCTAAAAACTTGGGCATTTTAATCAAAATCCTAAAAACAACACCCAATACCACCTTATAGTTCCAAATGAAAAACTAAGCAAAATCCAGCTAAAATGGCTAACTAAATACGCAAATGCATGCGAAATATACATGGAAAATGAAGGTGAAATCACACTCATCAGCGAGCGCCGCCCACGTTAGTGGATGAGTAGAATTAAAATCTTGTATAGATCGTTCTTAAAAACTAAGTAGACGGTTCTATATGTTCTATATCTTTACTACCTTGAATATGATTTAATGCAATCAGGTCCCACAATGAATTTATTTTAAATTATTGATATTTATTTCAAATGAATATTTTTTCTTCCCATTTGTTTTTATCAGATTTAATGTCTTGTTTCCCTTGAGAAAATTCATAGTACTATCAGAGAGGAAATGCAAAAAGCAAATAGTAAATTGGAATTGCAAAGCGATGCATGCGATGACATCTTTATTCCTGGACAAAAGCTAGGTTATACACAAGGAGGAAAAGTTTTTAAGATACAATTTCTCATAACGGTGAGCCTCCATTTTGTGATTTTCGTAAAGATACTTTTCAACATGGTCAAAATCAAGCTATCCCAGTATCAACGGATATCATGCATTTAATGCTATCTCTAAATGGGATTATTCAAAGTAACTTAGTTGAAGAATTACAAAGAATAAGAAGGTCACTATAAATTGAAGACCTCGGATCTGAAGAGAACTCCTGCCATAATCTTGCTAGGCTGAACTTTGCATTATCACTTATTCTATTATTCTTTCAAGAGCAAGTCTATATTCATTAGTGTGAATATTGTTGTAATATTCAAGTGATCTTAAACTTTTATATTCTCACACTTAGTGAGTTAAGAAGATCAACTTTTAAATGCGTGTTAGAGTTAGAGCACGAAGGTTTAGTAAGAAAGGAATACTTGCGAAGAGGTGAAGAATACTTGTTGTAAAAACTATTTGGAAATAGTGGAGAAAATCATTCAAGTAGAAGGGGTGGGCGTAGTTCTTGGTTGGAAGAAAGTGAACCAGGATAAAATCTCTTATGCGAATTTTCTATCCTAAACTCTTGATTTTATTTGTTATACTTGTGAGGTTTTGATATTGCTTTTGTTAATCTTTTGAAAAGGATTTCTTGTGTGCTTAATATTTTTATCTTACGCTTGTGAAAAAGTTGTTCAAAAGTTTTTTTTTTTTTCAAATAATTAACAAACACAATTCAACCCCGTTCTTGTGTTTGCCTGTGCCAACTTTATTTGGTATCAGATTTGGCCAACGGGGTTGAGCATCCAACAAGTTTTAGGCAGTACGATGCTACAATCATGGATGCAGAAGGACAAGCTATCATGAGACCCCTCTCTTTGATGGGCAGTTATGATTATTGAAAAAAGAGGATGATGGCATTCTTGGATGCCTGGAATGCGACATCTAGGAACTAATACAAAATGGCTGCTGAGCCAAGGGTGAAGCTGGGGTGCGGTGCCTAGAGTCGAATGGTTCAAGAGCGAAAAGCCAACATCCAACTAAACTTGAAAGCTAAGCACTATCTCATGTGTGCTATCACTAGATCCCGAGCATGATAAGGTTCATAGTTGCAACACACGGCTAAAGAAATGCGGGATACTCTTGCTTTGGCTCATGAAGGTTCCTCGCAAGTGAAGGAATCAAAGATAAGCATGTTGGTTCACCGATCGGCTATTCAAGATGGGTGATCATGAAACTATAGATCGAGATGTTTGGAAGATTCCAAACAATCACCAATAGTCTCGAGGTCTCTTGGAAGGTCTATGAGAACAAAGATCATGTGAGAAAAATTTTGAGAAGTCTCTCAAGCGGTGGAGGCCAGAGGGTAGCTGCTATCCGGAAGCAAAGAATCGAATACTTTCTCTAGAAGAGCTTAGGGGTCATTAAAAGTTCATGAACTTGAACTTAATGAAGAGGAAAACTCTAGAAAAGGAAAATCCATTGCCTTAAAGGCCAAGAAAGCTAGTTCCTCAAAGATGCTTAAAGTTGGAGTCTCGGATAAGGCGATTCATCAAATAACGAAGATGACTCAGATGAGGATGAACTATCTTTCATCTCCAGAAAAATCCAACACGTGTGGAAAAAGAAAGGTAGATTCAAAGAAGCAGTTCGACAAAAAATTCTCCAAGGAGAAGTAAGATTCAAGGAGAAAGGTCCACCCCATGCTTTGAATGTAAACCAGGACACTTCAAAGCGAGTGCCCAGGTTGAAGGAGAAAAGAAATTCTTCAAAAAGAAGAAAGGCTTGATGGCTACATGGGAGGATCTTGACCTAGCTTCTTGAGATGAAGAAGATGAAGCGGGAGAAGAAGCAAACATTTGCTTCATGGCGATACTTCGCATCGGAAAGTGAATTCACTAATGTTGAGGTAATAGAATCTCGATCCATCTACTCTTCAAATTGTTTTTGATGAATTGCTGCATGAATCATGCACTCTTGTCTAAAGGAGTATAAGAGTCTCAAAAAGAAGTTTATTAAACTTTCTAGAGATTATGACAAGTGCGAGCAGGTAAATCAAAACCTTAGGGATGAGAATGAAATATTAAAAATCAAACAATGTTAGTCCCAGAATGACAAGACCTAAGTGTAAGTCTAATAGCTCTTGTGAAGTTGAACAATTGGAACAAGATGTGACATGCCAACCAGACTCTGTCAAAGCGGGTTTGGTAGCTCGGATAAATTAAATCTTATATTAAGATATTCTAGATCACCACATGACAAATTTGGCATTGGTTATGATAAAGAGAAGCGGGATGCATCTCTAAATAAACCAAAAGTTCATACACAATATAAGGCTTTTAAAAGTCAGTCCACGACATACTAAGTCAAAACCAAGCCCTTCCAATGCATCTTGCAAAGTATGTGGAAAAAAGTGGGCATGTGTCATCTAAATGCATACATAACAAGCATGCAAAGCATTCACGACCTATGATCACTAACAAGAAAGGACCCAAGTCAATTTGGGTACCTAAAGATAATATAATCCTTGTTGCTGGATCTACTAACAACGGGAAAGAAGCTGAAGTCCTAGTACTTGGACGGTGGGTGCTCCACGACACATGACAGGAGAAAGGTATATGTTCCAAGACCTTAGACCCAAAGATGGTGGCAGGTCACTTTTGGAGGAAACCAAAAGGAAAGATCATTGGTATAGGTAAAATTGGTAAACATCCTTTTCCATCCATTGATAATGTTCTGTTAGTAAATGGTCTTAAACACAATCTACTTAGCATCATCAATTATGTGATAGTGGTTTCTTGTTTCATTTAATAAGATATATGTTTTGTCAAGAAAACTGATGGATCACTCTTATTCACTACCTAGAGGCAAAACAATATGTAGAAGATTGACTTAGAGGACCTCTCAAATCAAAGTGTGCCATGTCTAATGTCCATTGAGGATGAACGATGGATTTGGCACAAAAAGTTGAGTCATGCAAGTTTGAGATTAATATCAAAGCGAAAAAGCATAACCTTGTAAGAGGACTACCAAGCCTTAGTTTCAAATCGATGCTCTCTGTGATGCATGTCGAAGGGAAAACAAGTCAAAGGTTCCTTTGAATCTAAGAATGTTGTTAGTACCAATAGACCACTAGAATTATTACACCTTGATCTCTTTGGTCAACAAGGACTGCCTCATCGGTGGTAAGAAATATGGTCTTGTCTAGTAGACGACTACACTAGATGGACATGGGTTATGTTCCTTGCTCATAAGGATGAGTCATTCAAGGTCTTTTACGTATTTTGAAGCGTGTACAGAATGAAAAAAGGCATGTGTATAGCTTAAATTAGAAGAGACCAGGGGGAGAATTTGTCAATGAGCTATTCCATGAGTTTTTGTGAAGAAAGTGGTATTCAACACAACTTCTCAATACCAAGAAGCATCGACAAAATGGTGTAGTAGAGAAAGAACCAGATCTCTTCAAGAGATGGCTAGGACTATGCTCGATGACAAATATGTCCCCTAAGCACTTATGGGGTGAGCAGTGAACCTGCACTGCTACATTGGAACAGAATATACATTAGACCTACTGAATAAGACTCTTATGAATTGTGGAAAGGTAGAAAACCCAAAATTTCATCACTTTCACCCTTTCGGATGTAAATGTTATATTTTGAATACTAAAGATCAACTTAGTAAAT
Organism: Sophora flavescens; assembly: GCA_030762895.1. Taxonomy (NCBI): domain Eukaryota; kingdom Viridiplantae; phylum Streptophyta; class Magnoliopsida; order Fabales; family Fabaceae; genus Sophora; species Sophora flavescens. The sequence goes on from JAUPTC010001206.1 coordinate 11,344, forward strand.
TTGATGCTAAAATAGATAATGGAATCCTTCAGGATTTTACAGAAACTTAAAAGGCTTTAGAGTTTATAATTCTAGAACTTTAGTTGTAGAAGAATGTATTCATGTGAAATTTGATGACAAACGCCTGATAAGAGACTATTAGAGCTAGATGAGCTTTTCGAGATCTTGATCTAAATATCTGGAGAGGAAACAGGAAATCAAGGCCGATATCCAAGTAGACGACACTTCTCAGCAATAACCGAAACATCTACCTCTCAACGGGAAAATGCTGAAATCTTGGTATTTCGAAATTACCATCCTCAAGATCAAATCATTGGTGACCCCAATGACAAGCTAGAACTAGGTCAACCTTCGGAGAACAAAGTGATTCTCTCTTGTCTCTGAATGTGAACCGAAGGGAAGGTGAATGACTCTACTGGACGAAGGATGGATTCTTGCTATGCAAGAAGAGCTAAATCAGTTTGAGAGAAGTGAGGCGGGCCGCTTGTACCCTGCTGAAGACAAATCAGTCATTGGAACAAAGTGGGTCTACAGAAACAAGCGATGAAGATGGTAGGTTGTGAGAAACAAGGCAAGACTTGTTGCTAAAGGCTACTCTCAAGAAGAAGGTATAGACTACCTCTGAAACTTTTGCACCAGTTGCTAGACTAGAAGCTATAAGAATTTTAATATCGTTTGATGCACATCATAGCTTTATGCTTTTTCAAATGGATGTTAAAAGTGCCTTCTTAAATGGCTTTATTAATGAAGAAGTATATGTCATGCAACCTCAGGGGTTTGAAAATACAAATCACCACGAACATGTTTATAAGCTTAAGAAAGCATTGTATGGACTTAAGCAAGCTCCTAGAGCTTGGTACGATAGGTTAAGTTGGTTTCTAATGGAAAATGGTTTTAAGGAGGAAAAGTAGACCCAACTCTATTTAGAAAATCTATTAAGTCAGATTTCATTATAGTACAGATTTATGTTGATGATATCATTTTAGGTGCTACTAATGAATCTACTCAGGCAAATAATTCTCTAAGTTAATGCAAAAAAGAATTTGAAATGAGCATGATGGGAGAACTCAAATTCTTCCTTGTACTTCAAGTTAAACGATCTATGGAGCAGGTGTACATCCATCGGACTTAGTATACAAAGGAACTTCTAAAGAGGTTTAAGATGGATGATTGCAAACCGATGAATACCCCTATGCATCCCACTTCAATACTAAACAAAGAAAAAGGTAGACCAAAATGTATATAGAGGTATGATAGGATCTCTTTTATACCATGCGCGTCTAGACACGATATAATGTTCAGCATTAGCTTATGTGCTCGTTTTTAATCGATCCTAGAGAGTCATCATCTCAGCGGTTAAAGAATATTTAGATATTTAAAAGGTACTACTAATCTAGGGCTTGTGTTTTAAGAAAAATGATGATTCCAGTTAGTTGGTTTTTGTGATCGACTTATGGAGATAGAATTGAAAGAAAAAGCACCGAGAGGAGGATGTCACTTCATTGGAGCTAACCTAGTATCATGGTCAAGCAAAAGGCAAAGTATCATTGCTCTATCAACTGCTGAAACAGAATGCATATCAGCGCAAAGCTGCTTGTTCCATAACTTCTATGGATCAAACACCAATTGGAGGACTACAATGTATTTGTAAGTAGTATTTCACTTATGTGTGACAATATCTGCAATCAATTTATCTAAGAATCCAATATTGCATTTTAGATCTAAGCACATAGAGATTAAACATTATTTTATTAGGGATTATGTGCAAAAAAAGTGTGTTTGATATTCAATTTGTAGATATTGACCATCAGATGAGGCGGATATCTTTCACTAAACCTCTTCTTGAGGACAGATTTATCTTTATAAGAAAGCATTTGAAGATGTTGTATGTGGATTGAGCTGGTATATTTATTAGTAATTTGGTCGTCCATTGCATGTTCTCTCCGCCGTCCACTAGTCATGGCGTCGAGCAGCAAGTGGATTCTAGGCGTCCACTACCTATGTCTTTGCACGTCCACTTTCTTAGTCTTGTGTGGACTCGTCCATGCACACATTTTTTTTTGCTTATATTAGTTTGTTCTTGAACACATTTATATAAAAGCTTCTATTTCCTTCTTTGATCGGCTACCCTCATCAATCCCATCAAGACCTTTTTACGGTTCCAAGATTCCAACGCCGTTTTACACTAATGACATGTCTTGTCATTCTTTTTTTTGGAAACCGTTGGTTTTGGAATCTTTAAAAGTAACCTCTTTCCCTCTGAAAATCTTTTCATCTCTTCATCCCTATCACTCTCTCTCTGAATCTTTCGAACTCTCTATCTCCTTGATCTTCCAAAACTCGACTTACTCAACAATGTCTTCACCCATTGCTCCGATGCCTGTTTTTGCAAGCGATACTATGTCCGTATCAGTGGAACACCACTTCAACTTTCGAATTCTACAAGAATACAATTTGGATGTGAGTAAGTTCATTAACGCTACTGGTTGGGATGGAATCTTTTTAGAAAAGGTCTCGGTGTATCCGGACTTGATAAGGGGAATTACGGAGGAGACGAAAGATCTCGAAATAGAAGGCTGTTGGATTCGTCTTGTGGGAAGGAAAATGATAGTATCGGAGAAAACCATCTTTGATGTGATTTCTTGTGCTCGAAGGATTGGTCTTCTGAAAATAGGGAAGAAGACCTAGGTGGTCGAGACAATTGTTTAGTTACCCTTATGAGGCAAAACGGATGAGAAATCATTCTTGGAAATCATCCGAGGATGAAAGATCACATCAAGATTCTTCACCAGATTCCGAACAAAGTGGTGCTGCATAAGATTGGCTCTAGGACAATTTCTCGACTCTTCAAGTTACGCCTTTGCCATCTAGTTTTTGAAACCAAGATTAACCTATCCTGGATCTGTTCATCGCCCAAGGATGCCATTACCAACAGAGAATCCGCTTCTCACTTACTTTCACCTATCTTCCGTCAAAAATTCTCAAGCAGCAAGGCGTTATGCGATATTCTAAGTGCAAAGCCTAAGGATGAACAAGAAAAGACTCCCTTCGTGAGAAAGGATTGCAAGCTTGACTTTGGCGAGGTTAATCTCAGTGGCATGCAACTCAAGACTTACAAGCAAGTGGAGTTGGCAAAGCTGAAGAGAAAATGAAGATTAAGGAAGAGTCACTGAGGCCACATGATGTTGCAATTCTTGGTTTTAAATAAAGGAACCGAGAAAGACTATGGTGTAAGGCAACCCATTCCCAGAGGACTACTGAGGATCTGTCCCTCCGTATCTTGGTGCTACTCTTCCACCTCCACCAAAAGGACAAGGAAAGTCATCATGTCTAAAGAAGAAGACGATGATGAACTTCCTATTCTTTGTCATTCTATAAAAAAAGTTTGTTGTTGCTGGTCCTATTGCCAAAAAGAAGAGGCAACCAACCAAAGAGGCTAGAACAACCTTGGCTCCACGAGGTAGTAATCTCTCGCTAATGACCTGTTAGGGTTAGAAGTAGATGAATTAGTATCTAATTTAAGAATCTGGGATGATAATATCTCTGCTCCACATGATGTGAATGGTTTTTATGTTCCTACCCGCCACAATCCACCACCCTCACCACTAACACATATAGATAATAGCATTACCATTGGAGCCCCCTTTCCAAAACCCTTGAAAACCTTGTTTCCACCCATAATTCCCTCTTCCACTCTCTATCTTGGAAAATCTGAAATTTGTGCCAAAGTACGGAGAAAATGGAAAATACTTTTCCACACCATTCCCACAAGAAGCAACTCATTCTAACAAAATGGTATCCCCTAGCGGAATATGAGTTTGAACCCCTCAACATCTATCCATACGGGTCAATCCTGAACCCCACACTCCAACGGCCCATTCCTTTCCCAAATGTTCATTGAACATGGACTTCTCCTCACCCACCTTCCCCAACAAAGATTCCCCGCCGGAAAAATCTACCCCAACCTAGTGAAACTTTCACCCCTTAAACCACTCACCGATGGAGTAGAAAGAGTAATCATATCTCGATTGGCATCTCGATCCCATCAAGAAGGATCTTGGGAGTGTTCTCGAGAAAAGAGCCAGATCCTTCAGGCAAATTCCTTTTGTCATGGACAAGACTACAAAATGGATGACTTTCAAACATCCAAGATTATATGGAGGTGTTGTTGACCAGTTTGTGGACACATGTATGAGATGCTGAAATGGGAATTCAGCCCCAGAGAGCAGGCAGAGCGCACGATTTGTCCCTCCAACCCGGTTAAGACACTCCACTTATACAAATGTTGAGTCAAGCCCAACACGATCTGTCCTAGGTTGTCAATGATTGATCTAAACAAGAACAAGGATAGGAAGCATCCAAGGATGCCAGTAGTTGAGGACATCATGCTGGATCTCAATTATGAACCCTTTGATCACTCACAAATGGATTATATTTAGTCCTTGCCAAATGAGATGGTCACTGAGGCTAACTATGCAGGAGCCTTCTAGCAATCCCACTTGATTCTTTCGCACAGAGAAGTCTCCACCTGTAGGCCTGTTTGCTAAAAGAAGAAGAAAACTCCAAAATTCAGAGGCGGATGTGGACTCTCTAGTGCTCGGATATCCGATCTTCAAGGATATGTGGGAGTCCGCCAATAACCAGCCATGATGTGGAAATTCCTAATCCAATTCGCGGGCAAAGGATATCCCCGAGCCTGTTTCTACAATATGCTTTTTCCTCGCTTCAACCTCATCCTTTGAGGATACAATCAAGAATTAGTTGTGGAAGGCCCCGAGCCGAATGTAGAAATCTTTTCAAAACTCCGCTTCGAACCTTCCACCCCTTAGCTGATGCAATTGCCGTTGCTCTTTGTTGAGCCAACTCGAGCGGGAGCAGTCGATGAGATATGTGCTTCTAAGCAATGTCTTGAGTCTGCTAAGGCATCTTCTCAACCATTAGCACTTGCTATGGTTCATCCACCACCCAAGCTCAAGACACCATCCCGGACTCTGTTTGATGACTCAAGACAATTATCCTTGCCACCAAATCTTGAGGACATCATTGGAAGAATTGTTGATGATAAGGTTGGAAAGATAGTTGAAGAGAAGACTGAGTAGATGGAACAACAAATTGAAGAAAGAGTACAAAAGCAAGTGCAAGATACCTTGGCCCCTACAAATGCCATGGTGACTCAAATGCTGGCCTTTTTAATGGAATTTCAGAAAAATCAAAATCCAAACCAACCCCCTCCACCACCTCCTTCTTCTTAAAATCTCTTCTTTCTTATTTGTTTTGCTGACAATGATGGTCCACCCCCTTTTTACCTTTTTGGCTCATGACAAAAAGGGGGAGAAAGAAAAAGAAAGAAAATTATATATAAAGTCAGTTGTTGAAAAACTCTTATGTGTTTGCATTTTGCATATTCTTTTCTACTTGATATATTGCTCTGATACTTGTGTTTATATAGATTCTAAGTATGATAAGTGTTTAAGTATTTGAATGCTTTGTCTTAGGGGAGCCCCAAGGTCTCTTAGACTTTGCTATTTAAATTTGATCAGTTTTTGTCATCATCAAAAGGGGGAGATTGTTGGAACCAAAGTGGTTTTGGATTTAATAATCTCTAAGTTTTGATGCTAACAAAAGGATTAAATTTACTTGGCAAAGTGTTAATTGAGATCTAACAAGTGAGTTCAGTTTATGCAGGAATATCCAAAATAATATAAGGTATACAATGTTTGGACTCGTGCAAAGAATTACCCATCCAAAGGTTATTTAAACTGTTTATATTTTAATCAATAGGTAGACTGACTTTCCTTAGTAGACGAGGCTATAAATGAATGCCTAAATAACTTGTTAAGAACAGCAAGTCCAAAGACTTGAAAATAAGCGCATCCATTTTGCCACGTCGTGAGCCAGTGCTATCCTTGAAACTCAAGTATACATCCATAGTGCCTAAACTAAAATTCAATAGAAGTCCATAGTGCCACGTCATTGGATGGAGGTTCTCTATGGACTTAGCAAGTCCAAAGACTTGTGTGGACGAGAGCTCTTACCATATTTGTAGACGAGCGCTTCTACCACATTAGTGGACGAGCGCTTCTGCAACGTCAGTGGACGAGCAGAATTAAAATCTTGTATAGATGTGTTCTTAAAACTAAGTAGACGGTTCTATACGTTCTATATCTTTACTACCTTGAATATGATTTAATGCAATCCGGTCCACAATGAATTTATTTCAAATGATTGATATTTATTTCAAATGAATATTTGTTCTTCCCATTTGTTTTTATCCGATTTAATGTCTTGTTTCCCTTGATAAAATTCATAGTACTATTAAGGAAATACAAAAAGCAAATAGTAGAATTGGAATTGCAAAACGATCTGTACGATGACATCTTTATTGCTGGACAAAAGCTAGGTTATACACAAAGGAGGAAAGAAAAGTTTTAAGGTACAATTGCTCGTAATGTAAGCCTTCATTTTGTGATTTTCTGATAACCAAAGATACTTTTCAACATGGCCAAAATTAAGCTATCAGTCTCAAAGGATATCATGCATTTAACGCTATCTCTAAATGAGATTATTCAAGGTAGCCGTTGAAGAATTACAAGAGAAGAAGAAGGTCACTATAAATTGAAGAACTCAGGTACTGAAGAGAGAACTCATGCCTGCACAATCTTGCTAGTTGAACTTTTGCCATTATCATTTATTCTATTATTCTTTCAAGAGAAAGAGTCTGTATTCATTAGTTTGAATATTGTTGTAATATTTAACTGATCTTAAACTATTATATTCTCACACTTAGTGAGTTAAGAAGATCAACTTTTAAATCTGTGTTAGAGTTAGAGCCTGAAGAGGCTTGGTAAGAAAGGAATACTTGTAGCCTAAAGAGGTGAAGAATACTTGTTGTAAAAACTTTGGAAATAGTGGAGAAAATCATTCAAGTAGAAGGGACTGGACTTACCTCTTGGTTGGAAAAGAGTGAACCAGGATAAAATCTCTTGCGTGAATTTTCTATCCCTAAACTCTTCAGTTTTATTTGCTTATACTAACTGTGGGGTTTTGATATTGCTTTTGTTAATCTTTTAAAAAGGATTTCTTGTGTGCTTAATCTTTTTATCTTCTGCTTGTGAAAAAGTTGTTCAAAAGGTTTTTTTTTGCGAAAATAATTAACAAACACAATTCAACCCCCCTTCTTGTGTTTGCCTGTGCCAACTTCAAATAGGGTTAGCTTGATTCAAGTTTTGTTATTTTCTTATCAATATTTTGATTTATTTATTTATTATCATGTTACTTGGATTTAATAGATTTATTATTAAACTAATTTTTTATTAAATTTATTAGTATTAATTTAAATTAAGTAAACTAAAATTTAATTTAAATAATTACATTGGCTTTGAATTTCTTACATAACTTGGGGGATATTGATTAGGTCAAAAGTCAAGCAAAAATTATAATTTTGGTAATTTAGTATTTAACTTTTATTTTCATTTAATTTGTAAATATTTCAATTCATATTTTTATTTGATTATATGTTTACCATTTTTGCAATTTTCTTATGTTATGGGAGTAAATTAATATGTTTGGCTTACCCAACTTATTTTAAATTAATCCTTTTATGATGGTGTAAAGTTCGGAGAAAAAAAGAATTTTGTTTAAAAGAGGTGATTTTCGATTGATGAGATATGTTAGAAAATTGGCAAGTATACCAAATCATGACAAGTAATGAAGTGTGAGTGAGTATCGTCCCAACGAGGATTAAGGCCAACTACAACCACGTCCAACTAGACTATTATCTAGGCGACTATTTGGAAGGAAGGGAGCTCAATATTAAATACCAAGCCAAAAAAGAGTTAAAATAAACAAATTAAAAGGAACAAGTTCTTTTTGGATTTTTATCAAACACTTAACAAGCACAAATGGGTTTTAATGCAAGAATGATGAGATGTTGAGGTTAGGTTCACTAAACTTCATTCTTATGCGATGAAATGACTAATAACATAGTTCCTAGTTCAAATATGACAATCAATCCACTAGATTACTCAAATCCTAATCCCTTAGATGATAAGAGCCTAAATCCTCGAATTAAACCCTAATTCCTTAGGAGGCTTAATTAGTGAATTTGCATGAAGATCAAGGATTACATGAGTACTAATAAACCTAAATCCATTCCTAGATACAAGATTTACTAGGTGAATGATTTCAAGTCTATTTCTAACATGAATTTCCTAATTGCATATCAAAACATAAATCAAGTTATTGGTGATTAAGCCACAACAAGCATTAAGCATGGAAATCAAACACTCAAAAAGAAGCAAGAACTATATTAAGAGGTCAAGTAAAAAACATGATAAATTAGATTTAGCTACATCTAACCCCTAACAATGGGGAAATTAGGTACTCATAGTCATAGAGAAAGCAAAAGGAAAAGAAATAGCAAAGAAAAGTGTAGAAGGCTCCATGAATGATGTCCTCTAGCTCCAGCAGCTCCAAGTACAGAGAAAACCTCTCCTTTTAGGGTAAAGTTTGTCCTTGATAATTGCTGAAGGAATGGATTTTTTATAAAAGAAGAATTTATAGCCCATGTTGTCTTAGGAATTTTGGCTGAGCGCACAACTTTCTTGGCTCAATGCAGCTCTCATTTAAGTTGATTCTCGGATGTGCCTTGGCTTAGCACACAAATACCTTGGCTGAGCCTAAATAATCCTGATATGTTTTGCTCTCTGACACACCTTGGCTTAGCGAAATGTTTGCTTGGCTGAGCGCACAACCTCCAGAATGCACATCAATTTCAGTCTTAGTTGCGCCCATCCAAGGGAAACCTTAGCTTAGCCAAATTACATATGGGTACAATCTTTATCATTTTTGCTATGTCTTCCTCTTCCTACCTGAAACACACAAATTAGACAAAAAATCACTAAATTAACCGAACAAACTAAAACAACAATTTATCCTAATGACTCGATAGAAACACACTATAAAATAGAGCAAAAACAACTCTTTAAGCATTAAAGGAGTCTTGAAACCAATCAAATTATCATCCCAAAAGCATGCACATATGCAACTTATCAAGCTACCGAAAGAAATGTACTAGAAAATGCTGAAGTATAGAAAGTGGCATTCCGACGGAGACTCATCAATACACACATTCTACCAACAAAGTGTCAAAATGGATGGCATTGGAGCAAAGGTCAATGGGGACTTAGAAATTTTACAAGTTGTTGCATGGTCAAACTACCTTATTCGACAAGTATGCATTCGGGAATCAAGGTCAAAATCAGTAAAGGAAATATCGTCGGAATAAGGAGGCAAAAGTCGTCGAAGGATTTGCACGACTCTGCATCGAAGGAAAATGTCACTATAGGTCAATAGCGTCAAAATTGTGCCTACCCATGCAAAAATGTAAGAATTTGGGGGAGTTGATCACACTCCCATACATCACACTAACAATAGGATTAAACGGAGTTACATCACGTATGTCTTCCAACATTTATTTTTCCAGCAAACTTTAATTTAATGCAATGTTCTCCTTCTTCCTTAAGCTCTATTTACGTTTCCAGCAACCTTTAAATTTCTTCAATTTTTAAATGCATTTTCCCTTTAAGTTTTTGAACATTTTGAATTCACGTACATCTTTAATTTTCAGCAAATGTTACACTTTTTGAGCTCTCTTTTAAATTCACACACCATTTACCTTTCTTGCGCCTTTAAATTACTTGCACATTTACTATTTTGAGCACTCTTTTAAATCTCTGCACTTTATCTTCAAAGCACATTTAAATTCCCGCACTTTTAAGTCCATGAAATTGTATGTGTTTCTTGCCTTTGTTTAATCTTTCCAACCTTGCATTTATATTTAAACTTATGTTTCGGTCAAATTTAACATTCTCGCTTTTAGTTTATGATGCTTGTCAAATTCTAGCTATCTTATTATCGAAACTTCGTTTTGACAAAACCCCACACAAGATTACCGGTAGTAAATAGAGAGTCCAGAAATACCTGATAAAATTCATTTGTTGATTGTCTTATCGAAAAAGAAGAAATCAAATTTCAACAATAATAAATGCATGCATTAGGGATGCAATGATATTCATTTGTTTCTATTTTCTGTGCATAAACAAACTCCCAAACCTGATTTTAGTTATATAAAAATGATTCTTTTAAAAAAAAGGGTTAACTAAAATTTTCATAACTAAATAAATTAAAGTTGATGGCAACTTCTTTAAAATTTGATTTTGAATTTCATTGTCACTGTCTAGTTGTGGGCCTCCTTTTTTTATATGAAAAAGTTTAGGTGAGTTAGATCCCAGGGACTCACAGTTGCGGGCCTCTTTTCCATATAGCTACGACACTAGATTCACATGATAAGAAAATATTGATTAACTATGTCATAATCAAGTGGTTTCAAATGCTAAGATAAAACAAAACTAATGTTATATTTAAAAACTATTTACATTCTTGAAAATATTCTTTTATATATATATATATGGGGCGCCTCAAGTGAGAGGAATGCATTATTGTGAGAATGAGAGGAACAAATCTGGGCCATTAACCATACATGAATGGTCAGGATTAGAAGTTAGTTGGTGGTCATGTGATCACTTAAAAAAGCCACACGACTTTATGTTCTAATCCTGACCATTCATGTATGATCCAAAGGTAGAGATTTACTCCTATAATCTCTCGTAATAACACAATCATTCTCACTTGGGTTGATCCCTATATATATAAAGGAAAGAATAGAAACAACTACATAGGCCCTCTCAAATCATCACTCAGCACCAACTCTAAAAGAGGAAAAGGAGAATCCAAAAATGAAACTTCAAAAGTCGCACGATGTGCAGAATTTGCAAGCAGATCCGTGCACTTATTAACCTCTCTAGGAACAACTTGGACTGAAACTTACCAAGATGGATTCCTAAGAAGCTCAATGATTTCAACAAACACATTGAAAATATTCTTTGATAAGCATGAAAATCGACCTTCAAATATCGAAAAAGAATAATTCTTAAATTGCATAATTATCTAATGAATCATCAAATTATCATATATGGAACTGAATTGTAATAAATATGTTCTTAATTAAGTGAGATTTTCTTTTTATAAAAAATAGAGAAATAAAGAAAGATATTGTAATCATGCGGGTTTGCTGGATTGGTTCTTTGATAGATATACAAGGGCTGAAAAAGTGGATCATGAGACACGAGAGCAATTGGGCCACCAGCAAGCTATGCCTAAAGAAAGGCCTAAGAGGAAGGTTTCACAACCAAAGCATCTAGAAGATTATGTCACTTAGGTAGCTCACTTGGTGATGCTAAGGGACATAAGGAGAGACTCTAAGTTCACTTGGAGGTAAGGAGTTCAAACCCCACCACCCCCATCCCCTAACATAACAACTAACATAATACTAACATTGTCCTATGAAAAAAAAAATTTGAGTAGTCTCCAATTCTACTATAAAATGTTGTGTTGGCTCAATAGTATTGATTAGCTTGGATTTAGGAATGTAGGTGCATGAATTGCATTTTGTCAATTTCCTTTCAGTTATTTTATTATTAATGCATTAGATATTGTTATATATCCTTACGTATGAATGAGAATCCAACAGAAAAGAATTTAGCCACCTCATCACTAATTCTAGGACAGCAAGCTGGATTTCGATAGGGTGATTGATCTGATTAAAGTTAGAGTGTGGTCTTGGTACAATAGTCTAGTCAAGAGGGGCTGTTTTTCCTTTTCGGACTGGTGCATTAATCCGCTATATTGTCTACAGTTCTGGTACTGTATAGGGTGCTATCAATATCAATGTAGGCGATGGCTAGAGTAAGCAAGTGGGTCGTATCTCTCACGGTGAGAGAGGCATCAAAGAGGCACTTTGATCGTTGGATTTTCTGCTGAAAAAATAGACGACGCGAATTTATTCAATGCGAACCGGTTGTGTTGTTTGGCTAATTCTTTGAAGTTCCCAACATGTCCCTAGGAATTTTTATCAGTAGCTATATGTCTAGGCTTTTATTTTTATTATAAGTAGCTATATGTGTAGCCTTAGTTGGCGTAATTATGCAGAAACCATTCTTTTAGGGTATATTTTTTGAGAGCCGTCGTGTAGTGTTTGGTTTTAGATGGTAGCCGACCACAGCAGCAACAACCATTCGGCGTACTGTTAGAAGCCCTCTGTATGTTTGATTTCGCTTGTCCGTCGATCGTTGGCCGCTTGGATGCAGTGGAGTTGGGCGACTGCATTTTTTGTAAATTCATGGTGAATGGATATTTGGGTTACGAGAAACCCATGGTTGAACTGCTATTAAATATTCGACACAAGCGCTTCTACCACTCATGCACACAAGTCTTTGGACGAGCGCTTCTACCACTTCAGTGACAGAAGCGCTCATCCACACAAGTCTTTGGACTTGCTAAGTCCTAAATGAGAAGCTCCGTCCAATGACGTGGCATATGGAGCTCGTCTACTAGGTTACTTTGTGTTTTAGTACTTCCGTCTGCTGACGTGGCAAGATGGACACGCTTATTATTTTCAAACCCCCCCTCCCCTCGTTGGCAATGAGCCTAGACGGTCTTCGACGAGAGGGAAGTATTTGTTGATTTCTTTAAAAGGACAGACCCTTAACTGCAAATACCTTGTAATTAGGTGTCACATTAAATTTACCTGACAAATGCAAGAAAACCGGTTGGTGTAGGTAGAAATTTGTGCAATATTGTCTACATGAGTATACCCATAAAACAATAACTCCATGCTAGAATCCACCATAATTCATTGATTTTCTAACAATTATTTTGTATTTGCCTCATGTTTGCTGAATTCTAAATCTAAATTTAAATGATGGCATTGGTCGGACATCGTGTAGTGAGACATCCGGTCTTTGGGTAGCTGAATGGATGCACATGCAAAACAATTTCACTAACAATGTCATTGGAGTTATAAGTATTCGAATCATAGTAACATTTTTATAATAAATATGCATTAAGAAACTGAATCTTTTCAAGTGTTTTTATTTATGCTTAATTCCTAACTTGTGTTTGAAATTACCACTAGATGGATGAAAACCATGTAAGGATGGAGGTGGCAATGAGAATACTCTTGGATGACAACAACGAGTGCAAGAAGGAACCGATACATAAATCGCCGAGCATTTGGTTACAAGTGTCGTCATCACCAATAATTTGAAAAGGGAAATAGAGCATACTATTTTGAAAGTAATACTAGGTTTGCGATAAGGGCATTTAATTGATACCCCCGTGATTAATTTGGTTCTTAGGGAAGTTGATTTCTTGTTTTATATTACTTTTTTTTTGTATATTTTTTGGCAGTGTCAATGCTAAGCCCAAGGTTACTTCTTCTAAATTAAGTCATATAATTGCTGTATTTTGCGTAACTAGACTAAAAACTTGTATTTCCTTTGTAATTTATAAACCATACTATGTAATCTTATTAATCTAACAAGTGCCCATATGTACCTACTTGGTTACACAATGGGGGATATGTTTATCTTGGTTATTTGCCTAATTGATTGTATAGCGCTACTCTAGGAAGATTGGTGAAATGTTATTCGAAACTAATTTTTGAAATTTAAAAAAAATTTAAAAAAACCACTACAAGTAATTCAATTAAATATACGTCAATGGATACGACCTCTAACCTGAAGCTTGCGCTGGTGTGAACACCCATTTTTATTCGTCTTCATTTTATTTTATTCTAATTTTATTATTATGGGAGACTAAAAAAATAATAGCGAAGAAAGAAGGAAGAAAAAGAAGATAGGAGGAGGTTGCGTCATTGCGTATCTAATTTTATGTTGGACGAGGAGGTCCCGTCCATTGCATATCTAATTTTCTATTGGACGAGGAGGTTCTGTCCATTGCGAACATGTTTCTACCAAATAAAGATAATGGCTATAGGACTACATGGGCGTAATTAACATCGACCAAAATACATCCACTTAATCAAATTAAGTGTCCAAATAAATGGTCATCTTAAAAGACAGCTACTCAAATATTATGTGATCATTTCAACATAAGTATTGCTACTAAAAAAGGCCCATAGATCTAAATTATACATTTCAACACAACCGTACAAAACACGTAATGACAAAAACGCTGGTCTACATCCAATTTAGATTTAAATGGCTAGTTTCATACAGTTCACTTCTTCAATGACAATAAAAACCTGCAATTCAATAGATGACAAATCATAAACCATGTTTATATTGAATTGGTAAAATCATCAGCATAATAACAAACCATTAAATTTAATTACAAAAATTATCACGCACTGCCCAAATAATGGTCCAATAGTTCACGATGCATGCAAATCCGCTTCTGATGGTACTTAACTGGATGAACCTACAAATGTATGCGACTGCCAGAACTACAATATTTACATATATTCAATGAAATCCATGATTATATCCAATTAAATAGATGAGACATGTCTATCACTTGAGTTACTATGCAATTACATGTTTTCATGACATGCACCAAATAAATATGAAGAGCTAACAAATGGAAAGCAGTAGTTCCATAGTTGTCTTGTTGATGAGTGTGATTAAACCTCATATTTCTTTATCATTTTGCATGCATTTTCATGTAGTTTAGACATTTTTAATTTGATTTTTGTTAGTTTTTACCTTGGAACGGGTAAGGTGGTTTTGTGGTGTTTCTGTGCAGGAATTGAATATTAAAATGCTCAGGATCAGTTATGTTGGAGCTTGCATGAAAACGGAGCTTGAAAAACAAGAAAAATGAGCCAAACAGAGCCCATCACGGCCTAACCGTGACAGTCATCACGGCCATGATCGAGCAAGGCTGAAAAGAAAAGAACGCAAAAAGTCGAGAACTGTCATCACTACTGGCGTGATGTGCATCATCGCTGGTGACGCGCAAAAATCTGGGATTTTGATTTGTTTTTTTTATCTGATTTGTAATTGCTTTAATCCCAAGTTACCCTACATTATAAATAGGACCAAGAGGCTCGAAAATAGGGGAGCTCTTGGCTGCTACCTTAGGCAAAAATTAGGATTTCTCTTCTTTCCAATTTCTCCTCTTCTCTTAGGATTTTTATGTTTTTATTATTCAAGGTTGCTACGAATATGGCAATGCGTGAGTAGTTGTTTTTATTTCTAGGAATTGGGGCTATGCCCAAGACTCGTTTTATGTGATGAATTGACGTTTTGCTTCTTGTTAATTTCAATTTGCTTCCGATTTAATTCCTATTGCATGAATTACTTGTGAATTTGGTGCGCACTTATTTGCATGTCATAGATACTCTAAGGATGAACCTAGCGGTGAACTTAGGTATTGGATCTATAGGGATTGAACTTAGGACTTAAATCACAAGAATTAGAAGCGGTCCTTCGAGGGTTCATTGAATTGTCACGAATCTTAATGGGTTCAATTTAAATACAATTACCACGAGAGTAGGGGTTGGTTTAATTGGGCACGATTCTTGTATCTCGAGAGGGAACATTAACTTATTTAGGATAAATTCACCTTTAAAGCAATTTCGATAATTAACAAGAGGGGTAGTCAATTTAGTAGCATGAGCAGTCTTGTTGGTAACCAAATTCCTGGAAATCTCTTTTAATTTGAAAATCTCCAGATTTGATTTGATTGCGATTTAATTTGATTGCGTTTTAAATACCTGATTTGTTAGTTAATCTTATTTCAAAAACCAAATCTTTTCCAAATCTTTTTCTAGTTTAGTTAAATTGATTTAATAATTAATTGTTATTTAAGATCACGGTCTATGTGGGTTCGATCTTTTTATTACTTGACGACAAAGCCGTACATTTGTGGAATTGTGCCATCAAGTTTTTGGCGTCGTTGCCGGGGATTGTGCTTTCTTGAATTTCAATCCGATTTTTAAATTGATTTTTCTGGACATTTTTTTTTTCATTTATTTCTTTTTCTTTTTCTAGAGTATCTATCTCTCTTTGTTGGTATTTTTCTCTTTTATGCGAAGATCCCAAAGTTTTGGAAATCTTGTTGAAGTTGACCCCGAGATCGAAAGGACCTTTCATAGACGTGGGAGACTACAATGACAA